>WAAE01011806.1:19026-55231 GCA_013400495.1 Nicator chloris | reverse complement strand
TGTTGTAAAAGGCAAAACTGAGGGACTAATGCTGACTTGCCCAAAGTCAGGTGGCAAGGTTGTCTTACAAAAGTAAGAATTGGACCTGTTTGCCTATAGGTAATACAAAGTAAGTTTTGTTACTTCTTTGCATTGCTATTCAGTTGCTATTTTTGGTGTGATTTTTTTCATTCCTGGGATGGGAATTTTTCATTCGTGGGTGGTTGGATTAGGTAGGGCATGGAGTTTGTACCAGGAGTCTGAAGGAGGGGAGTGACTCTTTGGGCTGCATAATACAGAGAGTTGCCATAGTGCCATAGTAAATATAGTGCCACAGAAGATTATTACAAAAAATAAGTAGAAATTGTTTTCATTAATAATATATGCATACTGCTAACATGAAATTTAACAAGTTTTTTAATACTTTCTAATTAGATCTGAAAGAATTCTTTATGTTTTGAGGCAACAAATTTATTAATTGCTAGAGAAACTGACCTTGTCCATCGTCTTACATTGGAATAAAGGCTGGAAATTAACATTATTTTTGCTCTTTGAAATGTCATTTAAAAAAGGTTAGATTATGGAAAAAGTATGAGATTTTTCTAGATTGTAGAAGGAAAGATAGACAATTTTTCTAGACTTTGCTCTTCCTTCTTTGCACTTTGGTTTCGTTGCAAGACAGAATCCAGGAGCAGTGTTCTTTCTGCCTCTTGAAGCTATGCTGTGTTCCAAATGAGAAGTCAAGGCGTGTACAGTTAGACATTGTGTGCACCTTGTTTTAATGACAGATGTAGATTTCTGGAAACTGCAGGAATCCTTTTGGCCTGGAAATCTTCTCTTTGGAGGAAATATTGGAAGCTGACATTTTAACCGTAGACTGGGATATTTAAAGGGAAAGTCTTGCATTCACAGCTGATAAAGAAGACAGTAAACTTTACTAACATGCTGTTTGTTTCTAATAACAGTTGTGACTTAACCTCTTAAATATTTGTATGAAACCAGAATCACTAAAACCAAGACAAACTATTGCTAGAAGTCGTAAACCAGTTCAAAATGCTCAGTGTTTCCAAGCGCCTCCATTGTAGTTAAAATACACTCCAATTTCCTCTACCCTTTGCCAATATCAATAAGCAAAAAATTTTGTCTAGCAGGCAGCAGGGTTGGGAGTTGGAGAAAAAATGCTGCAGGCAAATAGCCTGATTGTTAACACTAAAGAGAGGGTTTAGCAGAGAATCAGGCCAGCATTTCAGGAGAAGTATGGCACCCTGGAGTGTAAGACTTTTCAAAGCCTGATTTTGCATACAATAGCTCTACATTTAACAAAAATGTGACTGAAATTTTTCATATAAGTACAAAAATGTGCAGTGTTTTATTTGGGGGAGGGGGGATTAATTTTAGAAATCATAAGCTAAAGGTAGGTGCTTTTATCTTTATAAATAAAAGTGGCCTGATTTTTTTTTAAAAGTGCTGACTACCCACTCTGTCAATGGCTATACAGAAGCATTAAGAATCATATAAATGTCAGGTCATGTTGGTGTTGGCACCTAAATATGGGATCTGTGTGCTAGTGGTCCTTTTTCTGTGGGTTCTACCTGGCTTTTTTTCACATGTTAAGACTTTGGTTTGAAATTTTAAATTCCTCAGTGCAGGGCATATGTTTGTGCTGTTTCTGCAGATTGGAACTTCCGAAACAGATGGCATGAAGATTCTGAAGAATCAGACTTGGACACCCTCTCTTAAAAGTCTATGAACACATTATTTAATTATTGTAGTGGAGATGATGGTTGAGTGGGGAAGACTGGAGGGAGTAGAGTCCAGCTTTGCTTCTCTTGCTCCTCCCTCCTCCCACACTGCTTACCTTATGTGCTCTTTTACTTATTCTTTTCAACAATTACAGTTTTTTCCTTCTTCTGGTTACTTTTTAGAGTAAAAAATAGGGTCTTCTTTTTATTTTCCTTTGTTAAATATTTTATTGTATTTTTCAGCATTTATTTTACCTTCTGAGTTTGTTTGATTAGTGAAATATAAACAATAATATATTTGATTTTGAAGCAACATTTCGTATAAAAATGATTTTTGGAGGGATAAAGATGCATTGCACATAATTCTGGGATCTTGGCTGATTTTTAGTATATTGAAAAACTGAAAGAGAACATGTAGGAATGCTGTACCTCCTTGCCTGCTCCCATAGACAGTGAAAATGATTAATACTTGTCATGCTGAGCTTGGTGTCTTCCTCTTATAGGAAGATCTTGGAGCTGCTTATTTCTTACTTCCAGTGACTTAAATAGAAGCTATTGAGGTGTTTCTTTTTCTAGCCTTGAGAAGAACTAAAATCTCCTTGTATTTATAAACTAGACCGGAAAGAAAATTTCAAGGCTACTGGGGCAACTTTTTGTGCCTACTAATAGGTATAGTCAAGGGAAGTGAAACAGCTTGCTTTGGAGCAAAGTTTGAGAGTGTAGGGTAATGAAAACTGTAATGAGAGCTTGTTCTCAATTAGCAGCTCTTTTCTTGTGTGCTACTACTCAGACAGATGTTTCAGGGGGAAAAAGAAATGGAAGAAACTGGAGATGACTGGCCAGTCAAATACCTGGTGAGAACCACTAACAAAATAAAGGGATCGCTCAAGCTTACTCATTTCTGTAGAAAGTCAGCATAGCTGCATCTTTAGCATAGCTCTTCCACCCTTTAACTCTCAAAGCATCCTCTACTTCTAGGAAGAGAAGTATTGCAACATATTTCCAAGGAAAAATGGGATTTTGAATTTATCCTTTTTTATTTGATCCACTCCCCTCGGAATAACTACATTCTCAGCAATCTTACAGGAGACTTTGCTTCAAACACAGTACCAAGTGCATACTGAGCAACTTCTAATTAAAAAAACCCTCAAAAATCACTCTAAGTGATGAGATTTACACCAATTCGTTAGGCAAAATGTGTGACAGAAGTTGATGAAAGTCTATTAGGTTACTCTTGTCTCCTGCAGCATCTGAATCCCTTGCAAGGAAGAGAAGGTCACAGCATTTGTGTTTTATAAGGTACCCCATCATAGCTGTGAGCTGGGGTGATGTATTGTCCTAGACATGAGCAGGATTTATTTCCCTATCCTGAGAAAGCTGAGTGAGAATACTCACAGAGAATATAAACTGGATTTTTTTCTCCTTGTTTGTTTTTTTTTTTAGTTATGTTGTTTTGCTTTAGCTGAGCTCCAGTAGTCCAAGGCCACCTCCAAGGCTTCCCACTCCCTGAGCTGAATGGCCACAGGCAGCTCATTATCATGACTTGTGTTGCTGTCTCCAGCATTTTAAAAACTCTTTTTCTGTTTCTGTAGCAATAAGAGTGAAGTCATCTGCACTGCGACTCTTAACCCTTTTAAAAAGAATTTCTGTTAAAATATCCGCCAAGAGCCTCAGCATGGGCTGTACGTGCTCTTGCTGTAAAATAAGCATATCACTGAACTTGATGAGCGCCTGGGGAAAGCTGCAGTTGCTGCTCTGTGCCATGGAGTCCCCAGCCAGCATGCTCACATGGATTCCCACCCTGGCTTCATTGCGAGAATATTGGGAAACAGAATATTTCAGCTGGAAGGGACTTAGAGCAATTGTCAATACTTGGAAAGTCGCTTCAATTCTTTCCCTTGCTTTCACCTTCTTTACTGTGTCTCTCCTTTCTGGTGTTTCAGCCTGTAAAATCCTTCAGGTTTAGCCTGATAGAGACTTTCTGGACAGACTAATAAAGCTGTCCATGACCTTCACTGCTGCCCAGAACAGGACCTCTTTTAAGGTGATAGGACGCTGGTTCCTCTAGTCAACCCTACAGCCCTCCATCCCATTCACAGTGCACCCTGCCAGACACAGCTTTTGATTTCATCTTTGAATCATTGTAAATATTGCAGGAATTTAAATAATTCATGCTGGTTTATCTTGAAAGGCCAAACATAATTTCTGTGTGACTGGAGGACTTTGTGTGTGTAGAACCAGGCTCTGCTGCAAGCAAGCTGCAGTGCTGCTGGTGTCTCTTGCTTAGCAGAGGGAACACTGTGAAAGTGTAGACATCTTACAAAACCAACCACAGCCATCCCCCATGGCTGCTTTGGCAGTATTGAATTCAGTAGCAATGTGGTCTTTTTGCCTTTTGTATTAAATGGAGGTTATGGGCTGCAGCTTAGGCCTGTGGAAACACTGGCTCTTCTTTCTCCGAGGTCTGCCTGTCTCCCTTGAAAGTCTCAGCTTTGAGATGGTTGGTTCATGAATAGGGAGAGGTTTTTCAGCACTTCAGGAGCCTGAATTTAATGTTTGCCATATCCTGAAGATTGGTATTGTGGCAAGGGTGGTTGAATATTGTGTGGAACTCTTGACCTGTCAACATTTATTAGGGACAATACTAAAGCAAATTATCATGGACTTCATGCTCATTCAAAGTGCAGGGCCAAAGTTTGGAACCAAACTTCTGTATCTCTTTAGTTCCACTGAGAAAAATAGGGGTTTGGAGCAGAGTAACGCTGTCTGTGTTCTTTAAAATGGAGTCCTTTTTCCTAGATCTGATGTTTGGAAAACATGAGTGAGAGGACCTGGTTTTTTAAATTTATTTTTGGATTTTTTCTGTTGCTGGGAAGACACAGGTGGCAGGAGATACAGTTGGAGTTCCTTGCTCACTTTTCTACCAACTTCAGCCCAAACCAGAGAGGGAGCAGCCTTGACAAGTTAGGGAACAATACATTGCTGGTTGTTTATTACATGCTTGAATTGAGCATGTATTCGGTAAGGCAGCTGTTAAGAATGACTGACAGTAACAGGCTTGTTTGTCTTTAAAGTAAGAACTTGTATCTTGCTGTTTAATGAGGGGTTTACAATGGTATTTAGGTTTTGTGCATAAATTTCAGGAGAGCTTTGTCTTGCATCCTCATGAATATGGATAAATTGAATAAACTAAGAGGAGTATTTTGTCAGTTAAAAGCATCTTGGACACCCTTTAAACTGAGGATGTGTGTGCAAGAACTCCAGTTCTTACTTGTCAAAATTTGAAGCCACTCTGTAACATCTCCTGTTTTATTGTCTACGGAACTGTGAGCATCTTGAGTCTAATTGCCATTCTCTGAACTAACTCCTTTATCCAGTCTTTCTACAGTTCTGCAGTCATAGAGTTGAGTTTCACTGTTTATGCTCTGTGGTTTCTTTTTCAGCTTACTTAAGAATGTACAATTTCACTGCACTTATTTATCTCTCCATTAATGGGTTTTTTTTTTAAGCTAATGCAGCAACCTGCCCAGTGTCTTGTGGCAGGGGATATCCAGTAACTAAATTTAGAAGTGGGATATGCTTTGCTTGGCTGTTCTGTTCTCAATTCTGCCATTGCACGAGAGAGGAATGGCTGTCTTTCATGTTGCATTCTGTGTGTGTGGGTTCTTGTCTCAGTCAGGAAGCTGAGAGAGCAACGTATATGGAGTAAGCAAAGATTAAACTTACGGATATTTTCGGGTTTTTTATTTATTGCAGGTAATCAAAGTGTATAGTGAAGATGGTACTAGCAGAGCTTTGGAAGTACCAAGTGATATAACAGCCAGGGATGTGTGTCAGCTCTTGATATTGAAGAACCACTATGTTGATGACCACAGCTGGACTCTCTTTGAGCAACTTACCCACACAGGTTTAGGTAAGTCTAATAATATATAATGGTATGATGGTAAATCAGGTGTTTGCTTTTCATTTTCACATGGAAGTACAATTCTAGTAGAAAGGCTTGGAAGCAAAATGATGGGAAGTCTTGTGTGAATTTTTTCTTTTTGGCATTGTTGCTTCTGATTATTTTTGAAAGCATTTGCTTCACACTGCTTGATCTGCATGTGTAAGAACAATTTGGAAGGCACTGCAGTTAAAGTTCTTACTGCAAATTCTTCCCTGCTCTACCTTGCTTTTCTCTGGCAGTTCTTCCTCTCTTATGGGTGGTATTTCCTGTTATCTCTAGAAAGACTTGGGTTATTTTAATTGCAAACAAAATTGTGTTTGTTCCCAACACACCTGAGTGAAATATCTGACATCAGGGGCAGAAAGAGGTTACACAGTGCTATTTTATCTTTACTATAGGACTCGGTTTTCAGAAATAATGTCAGAGTGGGCTGTCAGTATTTTCCTTCACTAGATTCAGTTTGGCTAGATTTATGGTGAACTCTGGGACAGCACTATTTTAAAAGGAGAACAAAACTGTTCCTCTAAACTTCCACATAGAATCAGGGAACTGTGTTGAAGCAATGCTATGTGTAATATTTTTAGTTGCTGGTAACAAGATGTTCTGAAATCCTTTCACATTGTCACTGTTCCTCTAGTGTAGTAAACTCCTCTTTTTCTATTATGCAGTTCAAAATGTGTAATCTGTGGTTTCAAAATATAACTTCTGATCTCTGTTCCATTTTGAAGTGTATAGGTGTACTTCTGCAATGTAAAAAACATAAGGCAAATTAATTGTAGGGAGAAAGGGCATTTTTGCAGAGCTGTAAAAAATGCAGAGTACAGGGAAGACTTTCCTTAGCAAGAGAGGAGTTTAGAAGCCCACTGCTGGAATGTAATATTGAACAGAATCTCAAGTTAGACAATCTTAGTTGGTTTTACAGCACTGTGTTTCAGTACTGTATTGTGTATGCTTTTGATAGGAAATTATGTTAGAAAAAATCTACTAGAAGACAAATGCCAAAAAAAATGTGGTTATAATTTCACATCACTCAAAATTTCCATGTTATTCTTGAACTTTGGCACTGTACTAGAGCTAAAAAAGGTAGTAGTTCTGCAACTTCAAGGGCAGTTCCATCTGCTAGTGCAAAGTGTGGCTTGAAAATGAGGGTGTTCTGGATGCCTTCCTGCATTCTAAAATACATAGAAGACTCCATGGAGTTCTTAATTCTCAAAAGAGACTGCGCTGGTACCTGGTAACTCCAGTCCTGTTGATTTAAAAAAACAAACGTACACACCATAAACAAAAATCAAACACCCCCACATTTTCCCTGGCCACTCCCTCCCTCCCCCCCTGATATTTAAATATGGCTAAAAGCTATTGTTAGAGTCCCTTTCTCTGGATGTATCTAGGGAATTCAGCCTTGTGCATTTGTTGAAAATAAACTTGACTGTGCATCTCTGACTCAATTATGTTTAACAGCTGTACTTTAAGGATGATCTGCAAAAGCTGAAACTTTTATACTCCTTTATCCTATGAAGGCAGACAAAAACGTTTTTCAAATTTCTTTTCCTGCTTTGTAAGATTGCAAAGATATTTGTAACCTTTTGCACTGAATGTATCAGCTGTAAGATGCATCCAACTCAGTGTAAGGTCAGAGTTAAATCTGGGTCGAGGCTGAAAATGACTGCTCTAGAACAAGAGGTAGCAAAATGGCTTTAGAAAACAGTACTATATAAACAGTAGAAGTGTTTTCTGTATTTTATAGTGTAGCTGATGTTCAAATAGTCTAGTGACTATTGAAGAAGACATCTTTGTGAAAGCATGCCAGAACAATAGTGGCACTGGTTCTCCAGCTTTCTGTATTTGCACAGTACACTTTCTGACAAGTAGTGTGGTTTCTTCAATCTGGAGGATTTCTTGGAAGATTTCAATATCAAATAATTAGTGAAATTGATTTTCCTAATATTCTGATATTCTCGAAATTGCTGAAGACCTTCATTCACCATGCAGTCTTATAATTGCTCCAGCTACTTTCAGTGTAGTTCTAGAAAAAGGTGAATGCTTCATTTTAAAAGTAAAATCATTTCCTAGATGATGGGGTTGGCAATTCAACATCATTGGCCAAGGAAAAGAACCATTTGAGATATCCCCTATGTATTTTTAGAGTATGGAGCAATAATGGAGTTATTTTTACCATACTGGTTTAGATCTGGTTTTGTTAGAAAGAATTAACATATTCATCTTGACTTGCTTGAGGTAGATTCTTAAGCACTGGAAGAGTAGCTTGAACAAATATTTTTCAAATGATGAATTAGTTTGGGATTGCTTTCTGTTTGTTATTGTTGTATGTTTTACCTATGTAAATTTGGAAAGTCTTTTTCATCTCCTAAGTTAAGTGAATTGGTATTGAAAGGAGAAGTGCTGTGAGAAAATGTGTGTCTGTGTAAACTCCAGGATGATGTGGATTAATAATTCATCCATCAATTAGAGAACATTTTCTTTAAAATCTAACAGCTGTCTGAATACTCCTGAATTAGATATAATTGCATGAATCTTAGTGAGCTGAACACAGTGTTCTACTTTTAATCAAGACAGACATTAATTACATCACTGGATTGTGCCTTCATTGCTGTGTGGCGGTATCTGCTGTGAAGGTTTAAAGAGGAAAAAAACCCAACAAAACTCCCACCTAAAGCAAAGCAGAAACCCACGGCCCCTATCTTTCACTTTTCACAAACATATGTGGCCTTTGGTGCAGAGCTCTATTGTTGAACACTTGAGGATGGTTGTGTCCTCACTGCACCCGGCACGCTGCTGCTGCCTTGGCCGCCAGGAACTCAGCCTTCCTCCCCACCTCCATCGTCTGGAGTAGCAGGGGTTCTATTTCAAATATCTGAAGTTCAGCAATTCTTGCAGCTCTATAAATATATTTCAGAACTGTGTCTTTCTGGTATGTGTTCTTTTTATCCTAACATATTGAATTCAAATACATTTTGGAATGGTTTCCACAATGTCGAAGATCATTGAAAACGGCTGAAGTGTGCCTAAATTTGGATGATGCTATGTCACCCCTTCCACCAAGTACTTTGGTGCTGGGAGTCCCATACTTTCACTGCAAATCCCCTGAGCAGGGCAGGCTCTGAAAACAGAGCAGTTATCCATAACTGCTCTCCTTTATAAGGAAAGTACTATCTTCATCTGGAAATTTTTCCTTTTCTACTGAGAAATTTTTGTGCTGACTGTAAACAGTTTTCTGTTTGCTTCTGCAGCTGAGCACGCATGTTCTAGGGCTCCTCTTTTTGAGTAGAGGGTGGTGCCTTGGCCAGGCACATGATCTGTATCTTTCAGTTGCATTTTGATTTCACTCTGCATTCTTTCAGGTAGTCTGTGAAGGCTGGGAACGCTCATAAAGCATTACCTGTGCAATAGTGCTGAGCAATGTCTTTCTATTTTTTATTTAGTTTACATTTTTTCCCTACTGGGTGGCTAGAGAAGAGGCTTTTTGAAATGTGTTCTATCATGTATTCCAATATGAAAACTTTCATGTGCAAGAAATACTTTCCATAGTTAAGGAGGCTGTTGTAGACTGTAGCAGGTGTTCCTCATGTTTGAGATAGCAGTAATAAAGAGATGATAGGAAGGGAGGTGGCAACTCTCCAGTCTAGTTGGAAGACAAAAATCATCTACCTAAACTGAAGGGCAGCTTTTTCATGTTACCACTTAGGGACTGGATTACAGGGCTGGTTTTTGAAGGGCACTCAGTGTTTGAGTTCCTACAAAAAGTAAGTTTACTCAGTTACAAAATATTTTTTGCTGTGACACCTTAAAAATAAAGAAATATCAGCACCTTTACCCATCCTTTGGGGTGATGCACAATGTCATATTTTTCTACCAAGAAGCAAGTCTTGAGGAAATGGTGTTTTCTTAAATGTCACAATGCCAAGCATTTAAGAGTTTTAAATGTCATCTCAGAGGAGCACTTTGTCGCTATAAAACTGAAAGGAAAAAAATGCTGTTTTTAACTAAGAGCTTCAGTTCTTTAGTGTCTCTTTGCCCTTGCATCTAAAGAATGTGTTTTGGACTAGAACAACCTGTACAAGGTTTTAAAATGTTTACTTTCCTTTCATATTCTTGGGTATTTTTTGTTTTCTGAATTTCTTTATGGTTTTATTTGCTTCATTTAATCTGGTTACAAAATGGGATTTTCATATAGCATCCTCAATCTCTGTCTTTTTGGACTCGAGAATTGGTTAAATTCAATGGAAGTTTAACTTTGCTCCACTTTATCTGTAGTTCATGAGAGTTCTTTGTCTTCTGCTAGTCATGAGCTTGATATTTGCTTTTGCATTTTCTTTTAAGTTTTTTTTTGTTTTTTTACAGGAAGAGCTATAGAAGATCATGAATTAGTGATGGAAGTCCAGTCAAATTGGGTAATGGAAGAGGAAACCAAACTGTATTTTAGAAAAAATTATGCAAAGTATGAGTTTTTTAAAAATCCACTGGTAAGTCCTAACATTATATCTGTGAAATGGTGCAATTACTGTTCCTAAAAAAGTCTTTTTTGTTGCACACAAAAAAGATAGTCAGAGTTTAAATTTTTTAGTGTAACAGGAGTCAAAAGGAATATGTGAAATACAGGAATGTATTATAGTGCATGTGATCATTGGCTGGACCCTTTCTTAGAGTTGTAGAACATCCATGTTAATTTTTTATTTTTGGGGGTATGGGAGCAGCAGTGGATTTAATTGTATTGAAATTTGCACACGGACATAAAACGAAATTAAAATTTTTTGAACTCAGTGAACTTTTTGTCAAGTGACAACATAATATAAAATGAAGCAGTGTGAGGAGGGGCACCTTTAGCAAAGATGATTTTATTGTTGAAGTGAAAATTGATGTTCTGGCCCAGCACTGCCCAATTGCAGCTTCTCCCAGCTGTAGCTAAATGACAACTGACACAAAAGGCCATGAGCAGCCATAACCTATTAGGGGTAAGTGAAAGTGAAGCCAAAGTTAGTGTACATAAGGAATGGAAAGAGAGCAGAGATATCTTGTAACTCGGGGATGTTGCCAAAGGTTAATGCTGCTGATTCAGACCTTGGCTGAAGGCAAAGGCCATGGAAGCAGTCCTGGCTCAGCGGAAGGAACTTACCATCTGCTTCCTCCATGGTGTGTTTGGACAACTCCTAATGCTGTCTCTTATAAAGCCAGCTTGTTTCAGATGTAAAAGAGGGAAATAGCAGAATTGTGTGAGGGCTTAAAAGGTAAAAAAGTGAAAGGGAGCTCAGATTACCTGTCTGTGTAAAGGATAAAAAGGTAAATATAAAGAGAACAAAAAATACAAGATTTTGGGATTTTTTTTGTTTGACTGACCTGTGTGTCTCTGGACAAATTAGGATAGATTTATCCCAGATATGGAGGTATCACTATACCAGTGAAAAATTTTCAGCTTGAGATGGTCTACAGTTAGTAAAGAGGCTTTCACAGAATGGGCCAACCTCCCTGCTCAAGCAGAGTCATCCCAGAGCACATGGCACAGGATTGCATCCAGAGGGTTCTTGAGTATCTCCATTGAGAGAGATCCCACAACCTTTCTTGGCAATCAGTTCCAGTGTATGATCACCCACATAGTAAAGAAACTCTTCCTCATATTCAGGTGGGACTTTCTATGCATCAGTTTCTGTCTGTCACTGTCAAAAATTAAGTTGATGTATTATTTAACCAGTGAGTGGAACCGGCTGTGGAGCGTGGCAGAGCTGCAGCTACACCAGCTTCAGCACCTATTGCTAAACAGGGTTCTTCTGGGTGTTCTGCTCCCAGCTGTAGCAAGAATGCTTTATCATAAGGAGTTAACATGAATTATTAACTACCAGCACTTGAATTTCATTAAAAATGGAGATTGCTGGACATTGGGTGACCACAGGAATATTAACTTCAGACTTGTCCAGGCCTTGAGAAAACATTATTTGTGATGGTCAAACCCTTGTCTGGTTCATAGCTGCATGATTGTATTGAACACCCCAGCTGCAGGTCTGTCCCAGAAATTATCCCTTGAGCTTTCCTTGATAATGAAACTGGCATTTTAATTGTAGACTTTTAACCCAACCATTTTGATGTAGTCAGATTTTTTGTTAATTTGTATAATACACAAAATAGAAGATTAAAAAAATCCCTGAGGATAACTTTTTCTGTGTTAGTGGAAGGTATTCCAAAATATTTTACTGGGTTTCTAGTGTGATAGGAACAACAGAAAACAGTACACTTTTCAGGGTGTTGGTGTGTAGCCTCCTTATTTGTAGCATATTGAATCCCCAGGCAAGTCTTGTATGTCAACAGCAATAGAAATTACTGCTAGAAAAACAACACTAAGGGCCAAATACTGCAGTGTGATTTGCACTGTTGTGTGAAACCCTCTTGCAGAGACTATCAATGTTTTCTCAAAATTCTGTGTTTTTCAGCAAATAATATATAGCATGTGCCAAATTTGGGGATGATATTCAGGTAAGCTTAAATTATTGGATCAGGAACTCTTCAGGGTCTTGCACTGCACTGAGAAGTTAAATTGCACATACAAAAGAGAAAGTTTTATATTCATTTCTACAGAACTTTGATACCAGTTCTTGTTGTTACAGAGCTTTTTTCCAGATCATATGATATCTTTTCCAAGTGAGACCCATGCAGCTCTAAGCCACTCTGGGATATTACAGGTACGTAATCCTTGAGTGAGCATAGTTCCTGATTGCTGTTGGATCTGTTGCTAGGTTTTGAATAATTCAAGACATGGTTAATAACTTTTTTCCTCAAGAGATTTGAAATGATGTGTCCCTTCCAAGCACCTATTGTATGTCTACAGGTGGAAACTTAGACATCCTTTAAGAATCAAGAAGCACCAAAACAGAGAAAATACAGTGAGAACATTAAATAACTTTGTTGGGTATTTCAAGTGAAAGACCTCTTTTCCTTAAATTTGGGGTGCTGAACAAACAGCAGCAGGCTATGGTAGAATACCAAAGAACTGGTGATGTGACACAAATGGATATAAAAAAGAGTTAAATGGTTAAACTGAATGAGTAGAAAATTTAGACTGACTAGTATGATTTGTTAGTTTGAAGGCTACTGTAGCCTTCAAAAAGAATTATGGTAGGTCACTCAGTGTTAGTCATCTTCTAAGCAGACACAAGATTCTAATTTGCAGTGGGAATAATGAAATGATAATACAGAATGACCATATCAGGGATCATTGTCTTAGAGAGGGGAAAAATGAGTAATAAAGGTGGAAACATACACATCACTCTTGTTTGCTTGTCATTAGAAAAATTAAATAATAGAAGAAGAACTTCCACTGGTCTTAAGATAGCAACCCCATGCATGAGTTTTGGGGATAAAGAATGATTGGAAGGACAAGATAATAACACAGAATATTTTGGGCAGAAGCAAAAGAAACATAGAAATTACAATTTTTTTCAAAAATCTATATGATATAGTCTACCTTGGCACCCACCAGTAAATGAAAACCATTTAACTAATTCTCAAAGCATTCCTTCGTATTAAGTAGTTATATCCTTATAAAAGTGGATATTAATCAAGATGTTAGGATTATCCTAAATATAGTAAAAAAATTTTGCAAATTAAATTTGACACACACTAGATTCTGTAATTTTTACAAACCTAAATAAAAGTTTTGTGATTTCAAAAGTGCTGCAAATCGTATGAAAATTGTTTCCCTTTTACCACCTACATGACACAGATTTTGCAGTCTAGCATAAACATTTAATTTAGAAAATTGTCTCCTATGTTAATAGAACCTTATATTTTTTCTCACAAATGTAATTTAGGAGTTAAAATAATGAAGACTTTCATATGAGAACTGTTTGCCATATATTCTTGTGCAGAACTTCTTTAAGCCCATATTGTGGGATCTAGAATATCTTAAAAAACTGGTAGGTAAGATTAAGAATCATTCTAAATATATCTAGTTACTTGCCATTTGGGTAGCTTGAAAAACTCGTTGCAAACTGTTCTCTTGCTATTTTGTGTTGCATGGTATGTTTAATTGTATTTCATCAAATAAAACTTAATAGGCACAAACTAGAGAATACCTTGGTGGATTGTGCAGCCATTGTGCACATTTCAGCAGAAAATGTTGGGTAAATTGTTTACAGTGAGTCACTATTTCCTTGGAAACTTTCATTAAGACAAGTTAATGGGCTGCATTATTATTTGTGATGTGCTTGCTTAAGTAACAAAAGAGACATTCATTTGACAATTTAATGCTTACAAGTGATTAGAAAATCACTTCTGATACTTTTACATCCTTTTGTGGATTGAGCTGTAAGCAAGTAAAATGTTTTCAAGATCTGTTTTTCTTAACTCTCATTGAAAGTGGAAGAGTGAGTATTTTGGCCGATGATTTTGAATCAGAACATCTTCGTAGAACAGAGCCACAAAAACAAGAGGAGTTCATCTGTCACCTATCCATTTAGCATGTGCTAAGTAAAAGTACTAGGTCTGGGATATACTGAATTTCTGTGTATACCAAAGATGAGGTTTCATTGCTGCCCTGAAGATCTTTAGCCTACAAAAGAGGTGTGACACTGTACTGATCAGGGTACAGCTGCTCTGAGACACAATGCTGTGTGTACATGTTTATTGGTAGGCAGTCTGGCAGTCTGGGTCATATGGAACTTGCTTTAGGTTGTTTTTGCAAATTGGATGTTTCAAAATATGTCAAAAATGAACGTAGTATGAAGATTTTAAGATCATTGTTAAGAGTCAGGCTTTCATTTCTTTAATCTCTGTGCCATAGCAACACCTGACTGCCACTCCAGGCTTCAAGCTGAAACAGACCTGCACTGAATTTCAGTCTCTTGTCAATCTGCTGGATGTGTTTTTAGTCTCCCCTTTGCCTTACTCTGTCTTCCACTCTAGGTTTTGTTGGCCTCCCAGTCTAAACCCCTCAGGTGGACTGAAGTCTATAGGAGACAATACTGAGATTCAGAATCAGTTCTTCACTAGAATTATATGGTGCCCCCTGAAACTTCTCAGCAGGTTCAGGGTAAAAATCCAGCTCATTCCCAGTAGTATTGGTCTGGATCATGGCTAGCTGTCATCACATCTTTGTGAATCATGTTGCATTTGTTGACTGATTTCTTCAAAGTCTTAGTATAATGATGGCTTCTTTAACTCCCCAAAACACTGCCTAAATGCTCAAGAAGCATCCACCTTAGCAGATATTGTTTCTGCTACTGCAGCTATTCTTTCATTGAAAATGTTGAAGATGTAGACAAATAAGTCTTCTAGTTAGGAGTGCAGCTCTCAATCTTCATTGCCTTCAGTGACATCAAGAATTTCTGCATTTTTCACTCTCATTATATTCATCTGAGACAGTGGAATATTCTTCCCATTCTGTTGTTTTTTCTCTTTCTGATTGATTTTTATTTGTTTAGGGTGTTTTTTTGCAACAAAAGTTTATTTGCTTTGTTTCATGTTCAGATTGGTTTTAAATTAGTTGGTTTAGAGGTAATCAAATGGTAATCAAGTGCTCTCTGTCTCAGTATCTGAAAGATGTGGTGGCATTTGACACCACTGTACTTATCAGGGTATATATTTCACTGTGTGGGGAAAAGGGTGCAAGTTTATTTCTGCATATTGTGTGACCAGTAGTCCCTGTCTGCAGCATACTATGATTTAGCTGTCCCTTCTTCTTCCAGTATTAAGGATTTCTCTTATTTTTATTTGCATAAACAGGGATCCATTCCCTCCTGTAACAAACTTGCATGTACCTCCATTAAAAAAAAAAACCAAAACCAACAAAACAGCAATAAAAAACCCTCCCAAAAAACCAATCTGAAACAAAAAACAACCCAGAAATTTTTCTTTTCTACTATCATTCATTTTTGGCATTTATTACAGACATTCAGTTCTCACTCTGAAATATTTTTACTGTTCATCCTTCTGACAGTTAATCGTTTTGACTACAGCTTGTTCATGTTCTATTTTCTCACATAGTCCTCAGCTGTTTTAGAAAGGAAAAGATGGATTTAAGATTGCCTTTTTCCTAGCATCACTGCTACTTTATTTTAATTGATAGCATGGCTACAACAATGACTGTCAAAGCTTAGCTTTGTATTGCTCCTCCACTTAGGTCTGCTGAGTAAGAGAAGTGCTTTTCATGAGAGCATTTCTGGATTGAAGCTCTTATGACAGAAATCCTGGGGAAGACACTTGTGCAGGCAGGAAGCCAACCACTCCTTTTAGTTTCAGCAGAGACATTAAAGCCTAAAAAGATGCTCTTTTTATTTTGCATACATTGACTGGTTTAGATCTCCCTAAGGCTTTCATTTGACTTTGTTTATGGATTTTATACTTTTTCAGTTCAGCCTGTGTATTTCCCACCAGTGAACCTGTTGGTATGTGGCAAAAGGGAAGATTAACAGCCGGAACATGTACCAAGACCCGTCTGCGTCAGTGTGGCTAAAATAGCTTAAACTGCATTTGCACACAGCTGTGTGCCAGCAGCATGTGCAGACAGATGTACCTAGGCTTCTTGTAATTGAACTGTTCAGGTGAATAGCAGTGAAGCTGCTCAAAATGCAGTCCTGGGGGTGGGCTGGGGCACTCTCCTGGCCAGCGGAGCCTGCTCGTGTTCCTGCATTCACACCGGCTCGGGTTGGTCTGCAGCTGGTACAGTCATGCATCTCACTGCAGGGCAGGAAAACAATAAAAGGCAAAGAAACCTTGTATATCTTTGTTGGACTGTATTATTTAGTGCCCAGAGAACTTGGTGTGCTTCCAAAATCACATTCTGCTGGAGTCCAGTACTGGCCAGTCTATCTCTTGCCTTGTAATCTGTTGTTTCACTCCTCAAATAAGATATTCTGGAAATAGAAGTGGATAGGAGGAAGATTCAGCAATGAAAATTGCAGATATCAACCAGAAAATCCTTTGTGCCATACCTCTTATATAAGCCTTGACAGAATTTATGATACCACAGAGCAGTCCTGGGGCAAGGTTCCTTGAAGAGCTCTGTAATAACAGATTGTGTGGCATATATGGAAATAGAAGAATTCTGGGTTAATATGTTTAGACTCATAGTTCTGAGCAGTGTTATTGGAAGAAGAGTGATAAAAGTAAATGCATTACATGGAATTAGGGTAAAGTTAATGGTTGTTCACTTTTAGTGGGTACTTTTGCAGACTGAGTAGACCTGTCTGAGCCTCAGCAAGGTAAGAGCTGTGTTGCACTCTTGACAGCGTCTGATGAAATGGCTGAAGAGAAATCTCTGAATATCCTGAGTGGAGGCAGGAGCTGTCTTGGGGACTGGCCCAGTCTCTCTGGTTTTGGTTCAATTAAAGTTCCTCCTTAAGCACCTTTCAGGTGCAGAGAATTTTATTCCCTCCTTTTGAAAATGCTAATATCTGCCTGACCTGCATGGTTTTGTAATTCAGAGTTTGTGGTTTGCTGGATTAATTTTAATTCAGGTCACTTAATTTCTCTGGTTTGTAACATGGTGGGTGAGGGGAGGGACGTAATTTTTTTCTTCTGTTGTTAGCAGTGATTAGCAGTTTTATATAAATAGGGTCTGAGGCATGGAATCAGTACTTACACTGGTTTAGTTGCAGTTGTTCACATATTGCAGAAGTAATGCTCTCATTTCAACCGTATGGTTCCATATAAATATGTAACTTGCTTAGCATACCTTGGAGTTGTGTAACATTCTTACATGCCTTAAATCAGAGGTACTGTTAATGGGATTAGATGCAATCATAACTGAATTACTGTGGTGTGATAGTGTCTTTAGGAATTATTCCCCTTAGCCCTGTCTGAGTATGTTAATGAAACACAAAGCTGGTTTCAGAGGAAAAGAAAAATGCATGTCTGATACTTTCTTTCAGATGTTCCTTAGCTCCAGCACATATCCTGAGATTCATGGTTATTTACATGCAAAGGAGCAGGGGAAAAAATCGTGGAAAAAATTGTACTTTCTTTTGAGAAGATCCGGCCTTTATTTTTCCACTAAAGGTACATCTAAGGTAAGGGAGGAAAATAAAAGAGAAAAAGTAAGAACTGTGAAGTCAGAGCAAATATGTATGTATTTATCACTTGTTGTAACAATAACAACCACAATTTATAACCAAATAATTAAACTTACAGTGATAAAAAATGAAAAAATAAATCTAGTCATTATAGATAAAATCTAGAGAGATATGGAGATAGAAAACTGGGAAGATGTTGTCTTAGAAACTGTTTCTTTTTGCCTGATACGTTTGCTTCATTCTGATTGGTATTTCTCATAACAGTACCCTGTTAAAACAAATTTTCAAATACTAGTTAAATTTCTAAAGTATAAGTAGATGTTCTGAAAAGTGGATATAGTCATTATTATATAAAATAAGAATTTTTACAGGATAAATTTGGGAATTCTCACAATTGGTAACTGGACAGTTTTTCATTTTACTAGTTGAAATTTTTGATGCCGGTACTTCAAGCTTTATCATTTATATCTATCAATTAAACATTGGAGTTGAGAAACCTTTTACATAAACTATTCAAATCAATGTTTATTCATGTTTTGGATTGTCTGCAATTACCTGCTGAAGTTTTCATTGAGCTGCTTTGTATCCTTTGGTAAATTTCTTTTGTTTGCTTCCTTGACATAATTAACCTTAGTGGGTAGAGATAATGGTTAGAAATGGTACTGGGCAATAATTATAACAGTATGTTGTTTTCCAGTTTATGAAAACTTATTTTGTTTTGATGTTTGAAATGCATACTGCTCTCAAAACTTGCCTCCTACTCTAATTTTATTATTGCTTGAATCTATTGGAAGTTTTCTCAGAAATTATATAACGTGTAGTCTGGGATTTTTTCCCCCTCTGGAAAAATAAACTCTTTAACTGATTTGATTTTTTTTTTCCTCTGCATTATGAAATGAATATTGAGTTGCCTCTTTTTAGATTTCATGATGTCATGGTTAAAACTGCAGTTTGTAAGACTGTGTTTTGGAGCAGGATAACTACTGTACTCTTCCAAGTTTCTTATCTGGGGAGGCTGGCTAAAAGTAGTCTAACTGTATTACATTACTTTTCTTTTTAGGAGCCAAGGCATCTGCAGTTTTTCTGTGAATTCAGCAATAGTGATATGTACATGTCTTTAACAGGCAAAAAGACTTCTGGAGCACCAACAAACTATGGATTCTGCTTTAAGGTACAAGCTTATTATTCTGATACATATTAAAGCAAGCCACAGTTTTTAGGTAAGCTTAAGTTTCTTTAAGGCTTTGAAAGCAATATTCAGCTGTCTATTATAAAATAGGAGAATTAGTGGCTTTTATTTCAACAGGTATTATCTTCAAGATATGCTTTAATGCTAAAAAAATGTGCTGTGGCCTTCTAGCCTAACAAATCAGGAGGAACCAGAGACCTGAAACAGCTCTGTGCAGATGATGAACAAAGTAGGACCTGTTGGATGACAGCAATTAGGTTACTCAAGGTAATTTTTCTGTGTGGAGTTAAATTCTTGCTTAAGGGTGCTATACGATATTTTGATGCTGTGAGTAGAGAGGTAACATAATTTTAGGTTCCCATGCAATAGCAGTATCAATTTTGTACTTTGAAAGCTTTTTTTTTTTTTTTTTCATCCCAACAAGAAGAGAGAGACAAAATCCTGGAATCATTGTAAGTGATGGAATGATGCCTCAGTCCTGAAAATATTTAACATGAAGCATATGCTTTGGTGTAACCATGTTGAATTCAGAGAGATTGCTGAGTAATGTTGAAAAAAGTGACAAGAATACACAAGAAGGGAACTGTAATGTTTTTAAAATGTGACTGTTCGTGACAAAATAGAACAGACCAGTTGGTATATTAAATGGGTAGTATTTAATGCAAAATGTACATTTATAAAGGCAGCAGCAACAATGATGATGTACATTTCCTTAGCCTAACAGATTTGTCCCTGGTTTTTAATGGTAAAGAAAAGCGTGTGCTATCTTTTTCATCTGGAAAAAAACCTTACTTGGCTTAGGTTTATAATTTAAAATGCTAACCATGTTATTTTCTGGTTTTAGTATGGGATGCAGCTGTATCAGAATTACATGCAACCATATCAAGGTAGAAGTGGCTGCAGCCCTTTGAATATAACACCTATGGTATGTCCCACAGTAGCTCCATGAATAAATACATGTTTCTGCCATTGTGCTCTTTTCAAGTACCTTGTGTCAGTTACACTACTGACCTGCTCCTTCAAAACCTTGCATGTGCCAACGCTTGCCGAAATATTTAGGGCTGCCAGGATTGACTAGAGAGCTATTAGAGCAAATGAGTGAAAAGGCTTTTCCCTTTGTAAAATCTTGAGTATTTTGGGAGTTCATTAGCTTATTACTGTTGAATGGAAAGAAGACTTTGAAAACAAAGCAGCAGAACCATAAATGCATTAAAAGAGAAGCAAAGTGTTTAAGGTTACACATGCTGATGAATAAGAAGGTTGTAACAAATCCTTTTTGGTATACTTCTAATTTTTTTAAAAAATATAAAATATTATGTACTTGAGATGAATTTCAGCTGGTGTAATACCGACTGGACTTTAGAGGAAAATCATAATTTGGCACATGGTCTGCCCTGTTTTGGAGAAAAAACAGCCTATACTAGGTACTGTGTCCATCTTCTCAGTTGGATAGTTGGGATTGGATGAGGTTGTCCATTTCTAAATATCTTATGCTATCCCAGCTCTTTGTAAGTCATTTGATTTCATACCTTTTAGTGGATGATTTATATCCCTTTTGTGATTTTTGTTGGCTAAATTGGATTAAAATTATTTGTTGCCGAGATACGTGACAATGAGTTTGTGGTGAACTTCTTTAGCTTTTATTATAGTCTTGCTGATAAAATGCCTAAGAAATGCATTTGCTATCCCAGGTATTCACAGAAGTAGTTTTCAGTGATCTTGCTAATAAGCATGGCTTATTAAGCATGTGCTTAATACGCTGCCCGTGCCTTAGTTTGTGTTACGTGAAGCTACTGCAATAGCCAGCTGCTGCTCTCACCATGGATCAGGGAGCCACTGCTGATTCTCTCCTTTTTCACTGTTGTGTGCATTTTAGCTCCCATAGCTTCTACCAGGCAGAATCTATAACCACTGCTAACAACGGCACTGTTTTTCTACTCATGTATAATTCATGAAATAAACAGCAAATTGAATAATCTGGGAATTAAGTGCACATACTAATGAACATACTTCATCAGGAAGCCACTTCCACATTTCACATTCCTTAATTTCTCAACTATGTCAGCTACAAAGAGTTCCCTACACTCTGCTAGAGGCAAACATTTTCTCTTAATTTGCCCTTGTTTTTTTTTTACTTTTGCAAAGTTCTTTACAGGTTACAGTTACTCAGATAGACCTTAGCCTACAGTGTCAAGAATTACAGTGTCAAGTGAACTACAGGATTGCTCTCTTCTATTTCTGGTTATATTCATGCTTGTAACCAAGCAAAAAAAAAAAAAACAAAACCCAAAAAAACAACAGAACAACAAACCAAAAAACCAGAGCTGCTCTGGTTTTGGGAAGCTTTGCTAACCCTACAGAAATCTGGGTCTCTTGTGTCCAGATGTTGCTTTAACTTACAGAGTGCTAGAATGCTCTTTTATTTAATAGTATTCCAGTGCCTGCCAACATTGGAGCCCTGGTGATTCTTATAAAACCTGATTTTGTAAACCTTGGTTTTTGAGAAACATTTTGGTGATTTTTAGGACTGTTTTGTCAAAGCTCAATGTTCTTATTCAGTTGTTACAAATTTGATCTTCACTGAGAGAAAAAGAACACAAGCATTTTTTTGTAACAGATGCTGCAGTTATTGAGTCTGATTAGAGTTAGAAGAGATGTATTAAAATAGAAGCTATACTCTGTAGAAATTGCTGTTTTCAATGCTTAAATATGGCAAACTGAATGGAAATTTATATAGCAAACATCTAAATCTGACATACTTCTAATGAAATATTTTTAATATTTTTGAATTTTGTCATTATGTATAATAATTTTGTATTTTACCTTTTTTTTCTCCCCTGTTACTTGGACATCTTAATAACAGTTTCCTGACTTGTTTTGAAATTGAAAGGGCTAGTTATAGTTAAAAATATAAATACAGGTTATGGTAAAGTGATGTATTTGTCATCCATTGCAGTAATGCAAAAAGATGGTCTGTCCTGCCAGACTGTAAAATTGAGCTTTGCAGCAGCATACTGGAATTACAAATGCTCCCTAGGGTAAAATGAGTTTGGCTCTGATGGGAAACACTGCCAATACTTGAAATATCACTTACAAAACGTAATGTTTTCTCAGAAGCTTGCTTTTAAATCATGAATCTTGTAAAAAGTGAGCAAACTAAATTTATTTTTCTTTGTTGCAGAGAAGCATTTCAGAAAATTCTTTGGTAGCAATGGATTTCTCAGGACACAGAAGCAGAATTATAGAAAATCCAACAGAAGCCCTTTCAGTTGCAGTTGAAGAAGGATTAGCATGGCGGGTATAAACACCTTTGATTTATCAGAATAGTATTTTCTGGTTGGTGGGTGGGTTTGTTCGTTTTTTTTAAACAAAAGAGCTTTGAAGTCATGTTTTTCCTTCTCTCATACAGAGGAGAGGGTGTCTCCGACTCAACTCACATGGTAGTCCCATTGCCATGTCTAACATGGGTATGTGTGAGTTAACTCCTTGCCAGAGAAATGCAATAACTGGTTCTTCCAATAAAGGGAATTTTTTTTTTCACTGATCTTTTTTTCTACAGCTATACACAGATCTCAGTCATGGTTTCATCATAAAATCTCTAGAGAAGAGGCTCAGAGACTTATTTTGCAGCATGGACTTGTAGATGGGTAAGTTAATTCTTTACATAGCTTCTCTGAGACATGTTTCTAGCCAACAACCCCTATTTTCATGTGCTTCTTACTGGGGGGAGGTAGAGGAAGAAGTTTGCACTCACCCAATAGGAATAAAATTTCTTTCATATAGGACTATCAGGGGATCAGTTGGTTCCTATTTTACATCATTTGGAAACAATGAAGTGGTGATCTAAGACTTCGATTCTGTCACTGGTTACTTCTGTCTGTTCAGAGCCAAGCACTAGAGCTGTGTCTTTGTACAGGATTCTCTGGGAGCTGTCAACCTTGGCACCACTGTCTTTTGTATCTCTGTTAGTGATGAAAGAAAGCCTGAAAACATTATTCTAAGATGAACTGTGCTGGGACAGTCATTGGGAAGAAGTATGCTTTTTTTTTCATGAATTGACTAAAAATTGTGTTATCCTTTAATAGTAAACAATAAATGTTAGGATAATTTTTTAAATATTTCATTTAAATATTAATTTAAAAATTACAAAGCAAGTAGGTTTTTTATGTTCAAATCCTCCTGCTTTTCATTCCTGCATTTTTTATCCTTAGTCCTGCATTAAATGTAAACTTGGGCCTCCTTCATTCAATGAGTAATTCCAAAAAAATCTCAGTTTCTTTGAGTCTGTTTCCAGTTAGGTACCTGGAACATCAGATTGCTGGTTAAACTCCTTCAGTTTTAGTTTAAGTATGTTGTTGTACTATTTTCTACATCTACAGAAAGGGCTCCAGGGAAGAAAAATTGAAGGGGAGGAAAGGGAGACAAACCTGGTCATAATCAGCACAGGGATGATTAATTGGACTTTCGTATCTTCAGTTTTGTATCAATACACTTCTGTATGTTCAGTTTTTTCTTGATTTTCCGGGATCTTTTTTTGAAGCCTGTCTTATCATCTTGAAGCTTGTTCTGTGCTCTGCATTTATTTTTGCATTTGTTAGAAGAGTGAGATAGGACATGGGGGTGAATCCAACATATATTTCTGAGCAGGATGTCATTCTAGGCCTGATGCATCCTCCGGTGTATTTCTTACACACGCTGAAATGAGAAAGTGAATACCTTGCTAGCATTGGTTTAGTACAGTGTTATATTCTTGGAGCCATTCATATCTGTGCAGTGGGATTTTGGGGAGGATGGTACTTCTGTGTGGACTGCCTAGAATTAATTAGAACACTGGTAGTAGGGGTGCTTGTATGCTGTGAGATACATATGCAGGAGTTACACTGAAGTAATGAACACATGACCTCATGTGACATCATTTTGATGAATGAAAAGCATGAATTACCAGAAATACAGCCATTTTTAATGGGAAAAATAGGACACTATTTTCTGGGGGTGAGGGCAGAGAAAATAATCTCTATTGAGCCTGTTAAAGTGATCCCAAGCAAAGAGTTCTCATGAGTACATGACAAGGGAGTAGGGCATCTGTAATACTGTATGTACCAACAAATATGTTGTTCATGGTGGCTTTTACAAGACAAGGAGGCAATTATATAAACTAACTGCAGTAGTTTTATTATTTGGATAACCCAGTAACAGAATTAGGGACAGCATGCTATGAAGGAAGGAAGTTTTTGGATCTGGTGTTAAACCAGCTTTCTTTAAAAAATTCACATGGTAATATTGTAGATTTTGTATTTTACTCCCTAAAGTATGTTTGAAGACTTTTTAGTAATAAATGGTTGACATGATTGCAAACTGATCAGCATCTGGTTGATGAAGGAGATAAGAGCATTACCTGAAGGCGCATGAAAAGGTCGAACTCATCATTGAGAGAAGTTCATGAGGGAGAAGTTGACTGGAGTCATCCAGCATGTCTAAAAAACTCCTTCCAGCCAACATTTCTGAGGTTCTGTGAACTACAACCCTTTCTTCATAATAAAGTTTTTAAAGGTTCTTTGACAACTTAAAGTGGGTCTATTGTGCTCATGGTAGAAAACAATTAAGATCTTTTTATCTGAAGAAGAAATGTTGGTTATATTTGTGATAAAACAGGAAAGACGGAAGAAAATGTACTTTAAAAGAACGGATGAATGGGAATCTAAATCCCAGTCAAAGCGATTACATTGTGTATCATTTAATGTGGATCGTAGTAATGGCGTGCAGGGACCCCATTTTGGATATCTGTAAAGTGACACATTCCCACAGTGTCATTATTCTGAAAAAATGAAGTGCCATTAGTGTCATTAATAACAAATACACAGAATATGGAAGTTAGTGCAGAGGATCTGTGGTAGCTGCTGTGAGGGATCTCGTTCGTGTCCCGGGAGGGTGAGAGCCCGCTAGGTGGTGGGAGCGAGCCGCTCTGAGCGCGGCCCGCGCTGCCGCCGGCCCGCCGGCCCCGCCCGCGCCGAGCGCTCCGCCGGCACCGGCCCTCGGCAGCGCTGCGGTAGTAACGGGACCCCCAACGAGACTGCGCAGGGATGTGGACAGAAATGGGAATGATTATCACTGAAAATTCCTTAATTCCAGATATTCCCTTAATGTATAAAAGTAGAACTGTTAAAAACTTTGAGAATGTAATTAGTACTTTGAATCCATGCCAGAAATCAGTGAAAAGCCACTGCAAACCCTTAGCTGGCTTTGTTTTTGTTTTGGTTTGTTTGTTTTTGTTTTGTTTGTTTGTTTTTCCCTTGAAATTCTTTCTTTTCATGTAGTAGCTGAGCTCTTATTTCTAGTGTGTGGTGGGGCAAACAGTTAGGATTAGGTGATCACTAATGCTTGCTTGATTGTAACCTGCAAGTCCATTTTGCCCATTTCTCTGTCCTGAAAGAGGAGCATGCATGCCAGTGGCGGTCCCTCCATTTCCCTTCTTTGGTACATTGGTCAATTATATTTGTTCCAGACCTGCACAGTACAAGCAGTTCAGATTCTCTCCACTCCAAAGCTGTCTATCAGGTTCTTCCCTGTCCTCCAAACTGTTCTCTGCCAATATTCCAAACCAGGTGATTCAATGAAAACTGTCTCATGCTGGTAATCATCCCTTGCCTGTACCAAGTTATTCTACCAGGACTATGGCACAGTTATATTTGTCCATGTTCTGGTTGGAATAAGTTCTCAGTGAATTAGTTGCAGTGGCACTGTTGGCCATTCAGAGGGTCATGATTTGAATAATGATTCCATAAAGCAAGCAGAGTGTTGCTCTGTCTTTTTGGGAATTTCGTTGTGTTGCAGAAATGAGAGTGCATTTATGAGGGTTGGCCAGATGTGAAAAACATTCTGGTGTGCCTTGTATTACCTTTTCTGTAAAATTCCTGTTTAACTACCTTTTGAATTTTCCTTATAATGCTTGTGATTTAGAAAATTCAAGTTTTCTCTAGTCAGAGTCCAAAGAAAAATTTTCTTATAAGCACAAACTTTGAGGGTGCTTTTCTATCTGAAGAAATGTATTGTAATTCTATGCAGTGTAAAAACTAACGCCTACAGTGTCATTTATTCTGAGAATGCATGTTTTTCACATAATAGACAAGGTGAAGAAGAAGTTAAGAGAAAGTATTCCAGTGACACATTTGGAAAGAAATACTGATTAAAAGCCCAACTTACGTAATTGATATTATTTATGCTTTTCACTAATACTTGCTGTAATGTTTTGAATAGTTTTAACTGGACGTTTATAAAAGGATTTCAAATGCTCTTTGAAATTTTTCGATCTCTTCTAGGGTATTCCTGGTACGCGATAGCCAAAGTAACCCCAAAACATTTGTATTGTCACTGAGTCATGGATTAAAAATAAAACATTTTCAAATTGTACCAGTAAGTATGTTTTTTCAGTTTATATATGGAGTTGTAAAACCAAACAATGGGATAACTGTGATAGAATATTGATGGATTTTTTTCTTCTTTCACTGTTTTATGGAACATGTAAACATCATACCTGTATCACTAAATATAATTAGTATTCTTTAGTAGAGTTGAACATTTTTGAGCTTTGCTGTTTGATTTGTTCTAAAGTTTGACTAGTATTATGAAATCCTAAAGTTTCTTGAAAAACTAAGCAAATCTAATTCAACTGGAGTAGAAGCAACCCTATTGGCGTGAAAATCATAACAGAGTTCATGTTTCCTTTTACTTTTCCGTATGTACACAATTTCTTAGTCATCTATTTTGGACTTCCTCTGTTGTGTGTCTATATCTCACTGAGTCTTCTGTTCAGGATAGTTTCAATATTTGTTGTCAAACATATTTTGTTGACCTCTCTTGTTGTTACTGTGGTATATTCATGTACAGGTCTTCTTCAGGGGAACAAAAAAAAATCATTATTTAGTCCAGCTGCTTTGTAGGTAAGCTGAAAGTTACTAAGCTGAAATCATATTTCTGTTAGTTTTCATTGAACATACTGTCCAGTTATCCTGCCAGAATGGTTAGCCATCCTCATTGCTTCCTCTCTCTCACAAGGTGGTTTATGTGGATTTCTTTATATGCTGCTTCTCTTGAGATGAGAAATACTTGAGCATTTTGTGTTTTGGCCACAGATACTTGACACAACTGAGAAGACCCAGTGCTTTTTTACCTCTCTTTACAAGAGCCTTTCTTCCAGACCACATAAAGCTCTAGTCTCCATGTATCTTCCTGCGGAAGTTTCTAGCAGATTCTGCTGTTTCTCAGTAGAAATTAATCAAGTGGCGCTGTATTTTTTGTCTTTGATCTGTCAATTCTCTCTAATCATTCACCAAATTTCTGTATGCCTTACCTAGGGCTTGTACCTGATATCCTCCACTAAAAAAAAGTTAACGTAGAATAAAACTGAAGCATTATTTGAGAGGAGGAAAGAAATCAATCAGATTAGCTATAAGAATTGTCTAGGATTTTGTTGTGTTTTGTTGTGTTAGAATATGGAGGATTCCTTCATCCAAAAGTGATAGTTACGCACTGCATCCTATGGGATCATCAACATATAATCCTTGATAAGAATCCCAGGTGTTCTCAGTGCATTTATTGACTGTAGTAATTTCTGCAATTTACTTTGGTATAACTGTTGCCTGAACTCCATACAAAGGAGAGTTTGTAGGAGTCATAAGGATGTCCTTTAACTCTCAAATTTAAGAGACCACTTTTCCTTGCCCTGTTAGGAAACAGACACTCTCTTCTATAAGTGTAGCAGGATGCTACAGTTATCTTCAGTTTCCTCTGAGATGGGTGATTCTCTTCTTCCCTTCAAAAGACTGTGCTAAAACCTTGCTCTCCTGTTGTGGGATCTTTGGAGGAACCAGGAATTCTTAGTTTTGATGTAACTGTCTACAGTGTTGAGTCACATTTTCCATGCTGTTCGTCAAGAAGACCTGTACCACTTCATTGCAAAGCTTCACTTACTTGAAGGAAATGTTTTTGAATTGCTTTTTAAGTAAAGCAATATCTCCTATGCTAGTAACCAGAAAAAAAGAAATCCTTTTTAAGAACAGCTTAATCCAGAAAGTGTGTCAGCATGGAAGCTGTTTGTCCCCCAAATATTGGCATATTTCAATTCCTTTCTGTCAGTTTCTGGCTGCATTTGGTACCCTCATTCCATTCTCAATACCCTGACTTAACTATACTCTGTTTTTGCTAGAACAATGCTCTTGAAAGATTTCAGAAAATTGTTGCTAAAGGGAGGAAGGGTTTTGGTTCCAATTGCTGCTGATCTAAATGAAGTGATAATTTTCTAAGAAACAAGGCATTTTGTATTACTGTAGTAAATTCATAGCTTATTAGTTGAAGATCAAGGTTACTTCTTTGAATTTCAAATTCTGCTGTTCTTCTAAACTCTTACTCGTTTCCAGCCTTTAAAGGCAAACTTTCTTACTAAATGTAAACAAATGTCATTTACAAAGCCTTTTTACAAGGTAAAAACAATTCAATCTCTAAATGAATTATTTTTCTCTTGTATTTTAGGTTGCTTCAGGTTATGCTGCACTTAAAAATGTCTCCTTTTAGATAGGGTATGTTCAGGCTAGTTCATGGCTCCCCCATGTAAACGGGTGCCTCATGTTAACATTGGTAACCTGTGCAACAGGTATTGCAGGTGGATAGTAGGGAATTGATTGTAAAGAGTTCAGAGGAAAACCTTTGGGATACATTTGGGATCCTGTACTGTGAAAATTGGAGAGCTTGTTAGTTTAAAGGTATTTTTCGGCCTTTGTACTCTGAGCTGATGGAAGTTCACTTCAATGGATTCTATCCTGAAATTTCATCCATATGAAAGATGAAGAGTTGATACACAGTTCTGGGACTCTTTTTCTAATAAATGTTTTCTCTTAACAGCCTTCTTAGCTTGTGGAAGATGCTAGGTTTTTGGGCAACAGAACTTTGATATGAGTTTTTACTTTGCAGAATATTGATAGCTTTAGAATTAGCAATCTGTCTGGTATTCATTTTAAAGTTTGGAATTAACTTGTTAGGAGGATAACAGATATTTGTGTTGTTAACTCTCCTTGCCTGCAGTGTGTTGGCAGGAAAATTGCATGCATAAAGTAAGTCCAATGAATGATAATCCATTTCCAGGTTCTTGGCTGGAGCACAGGAGTATACACATTCTCACATTGTTAATTCCTTAACTAACAGTGTTTGACCTGGTTTGACCAAAGTCTGAAAATAAAGAAATTACAAACTACTTCCAGTCATGGTAGAAAGGGTTAGGATAACCAGGAATCATAAGCAGTTCAACAGCTGCTTCAGATAAAACATCTTAATTACAGGTAAGACAGCTAATTATATCTTCTCCCTTCCCCTGTATTCAAGGAGGGTAGTTACATCTTTCCCTAGCACACCATCTGCTACTCCCTGCTAGCCCTACTTCAGAATCCTCTGTTTGCTACTCTTGCAGTCTTGTAAAGTGTCTTATTTTTCCCTTTTCTTTTAAAAATAGTTTGAATAGGTTTTTTCACCATATATTTACATGAATACCAATTAGTCATTATTTCACTAATCCTCTTGAAATTAGACATATCACCAGTAGAGGTACTAAATCAGGAAATTATATAGTCAGCAGTGGAATACAAATTGCGCAAAAGCTAACATTCAATAACTTAGAAGAGGGGAATAGTAATTGCAAATTTTTGAGCATCTTAAAGTCAAAAGAAGTCTTTCAAGGTATCTGTTGAGGTTTCTTCTTTCTCTTGCGTATCTGCTATCAATGTGTGTTTGGAGCTGCAGCAATTCTTCCTCCTATGACACGGAACTGCTAGAGCAAGCATGTCACTGCTGTGATGGGCAGTGTCTTATGTAGCTAATACTACCCAGCACACCACTGCACTGGTGTGTAGCCTTGTCACACCTTACAAAAGTGATAGAAAATTCTGGAGGTGAATGGAGCAAAGGTTGAAATCTATGAGTAACTTCAAACTTGGTTGCTTCATGTCGCTATGTAAGAACTCAGGGTTGGTATTAACCCCAGCTATCATTCCAAAGCAAAGGCATGAAGTAGTACTGTTAGAGCAGAAAGAGTATCCCTATACTTATTTAACTGTTCTTTCCTTTTAGGTGTGTACTTGAAGTCAACTAATATGTTGTTTTCCTTTTTTTTTTTGTGTGTTAGTGATCATTGTATTTTTTCTGCTCACAGTAGTCATAAGATGATGAATATATTGGTCTGTAAGAACACTTCTCAAACAAGTATTCCAGTCAGAAAGAAATACCATAGCAAAGGAGGATTTTATTGAATCTTGTTTTTCCATTTTTACAGTTGGAAGATGATGGGAAGCTATTCTACACCCTTGATGATGGTCATACCAGATTTACTGATCTCATCCAGCTAGTGGAATTCTATCAACTTAATAAAGGAGTACTGCCTTGCAAGTTAAAACACTATTGTGCACGGATTGCTCTTTAACCAAAGCATTTGTTGTTTCATCAGAAGGAAAGGAAGATACTACTATGCTTTTTCCCCTAAAGGCGATTTGTATAGCAAAAAGCGGGGAAAAACCATTACATTGTAAAGATTCTATGTTTAAGCTGAAAAAAAAAAAAAAAAAAAAAAAAAATTCTATGTAGATAACAACTTTGCTTTGTGATTGTCACAGCAAAATTAACTTTATGGTTTTGAAAAACCGTTCTTTCCAATGTAATTCTTTAGTGTTGTCTTGGATTTCTCGGTTTTCTTTTCAGCTGAAAACAATTTTGAAAAATATTGTGTAACTCCTACAAAAATATAACTGAAGGAAGATCTTTGTTCTTAGGTTTAAAATTAACTTTTTTCTCTATAAATGTTTCTCGTAATTTCTGTTCGTCACATCAAAGAATAACATTTACTGTGGCAAAGATAAGAAGCTGAACTGCACATTTTATTTGTAAATAAAATGAATAAATATTTTGCACTATATTTTTGAATGCTACTTTGAGGATTATCATATCCAAAAAGTGAAAAATCATTAAAAGCACTTATAACTGCTCAGTTGTATTGAGTTGTGCTATTCTTGTTGTAATATTTTAAAGGATTTCTTCCTCTAATCCAATGACTATATCTACATCTTTATACAGAGCTGGATTGTCACTTACTTGGCAGAAGTATAAACATGCATAAGTTGCATGTAGTGAAATGTATAAACATGCAGACAGTACTATGTAGTGCATAATGTGGTTTAGTGTATACCTATAATCTCTGACACAAAGAGAGGCAGAAAGACCTGTTAAGTACTGGGGATCTTTGCACAGTTAAGGAGGGAATCAATTTCAATTGCCCATAAAAAATAAAAGTGATGTTCTAATAGTTGTAAATTATCAATATTTTACAATACTTACAAATAAAGGTAAATCCAGTGGGCTTTGCTGAAAACCTCATGAAAGTGTATTTGCAGTCAGTTCCTAGCTCATTTTATTTATTATAAAATAAAAAGTCAGTTTAGCTACCAGTCAAGCAATCTTTACCAAGTATCTAACATTCCAGCTGGAGAACTGTGCCAGTAGACCAAGTCAAATTTTGGACCACAGCATTAGAACTTATTTTGGTATTTGTGTTTTGAAAAAGAGTTGATACTGCTGTATCCTTGAACAAAAACTCAAGTGGAATGGGACTTGGGAAAGAGGCATCCCCATCCTGATGCTTTGCTGTCCAAGAGATCTGATCTTGTTGTGAAGGTTCACGACATTGTCCTGGGTATCTTTATGAAGGGTAAAGGCTGGAGTAAAGGCGGTGTGTGAAGATGGGCTGTCACACTGAATCCAGTTCCCCCTGCCTGTGCCTGCTTGAGTTCCCTGACTGCCAGGCACAGCAGCTGCTCTGCTGTAGGAGGAGGTGGGAGAGAAGGTAGAGGAGGCCTGGGCCAGAGATGGAGCCCGTGGGCCCCGAGGCACAGCGGTGCCGGGATGTGTCAGCTGACAAGGTCATGGACATGGAAGCTTTAGAACAGTATGGGAACTGTAGCCTGTGGTTTTGTTATTGTGTGTCTCTGGAAGGCAAGCATAATAACATAATACTGTGATACTTAATTTACCGACTTGATCCACACATCACTGACCTTTTCCTCTGGTATGCAAATGCAGTTTTTAAAGCTCATTAAAAAAGCAACTCTTCCTAATGTGTACCAAAGATGCAACATATGTGGTGCCTAAGCTCATTACATTAGGAAAGCCTTGTAAAACTCTTTACAGTCTAATAAATTTAACTCTTAAACCTCAAACACAATTTCAAATTGTACTTAAAAAATTTAATTAAAACCTCTTCAGGTCTGGTTTAATCATGTGATTACTTCTCCGGTAGTTTTATTTCACATGTTGGTGTAGAATAAGGAGAAACATTCTCTGCATCCCTATTTTTTAATCATCTGTTGACAAATGTCTATTGTCTGTTGTAGTCCATTTCTACTTGGACATGTGAAAGCTTTGCTGTAATTTTTATTTGTATTTATGTATGCATGCTTGGCAGAGAAGCCAACTGCACAGTGAGTGGGTACCTGTCACCTTTGGACCTATCAGAAAAGAAAGAATGTAGGGATTATGTCACGTGGTAGAGAGACATCAACCATCAAGAGGCTTTGCCTGCTTTTTCAGCTTTTGTTTCACAAGTGAAATTGAAAAAAAAAAACCAAAAAACCAAAATAATAATAATTTAAAAAACCCAAGTAAAATGAAGTATTGCTTAATGAGCATGGGATTTGGACATTTGAACTGTCAAGTATTCAAAACTTTCTTATACTACAAAGCATTTCCTTCTGCATTTTGACAGCACTCTTAATTAAAATCTAAACTGAAATGTTGCTGAGAATACATAATCCCTTATATGATGTGTATACCTTTCCTGAACTCTGTTGTTGTTTGTGACTATGCCAGAAAAATACAAACCACTAAAACTAATAAAATCCAGTTTGCTGTTCAGACTACTTCACAGGCTACCTCCTTGTTTAAATATTACTGAAGAAACAAACATGAAGGAGGTAGTCTTAATGTGTAAAAGCAAACACCACCCTTCTAAAGTCAAATATTCTGATATCCCAGGCTTCTCCCAGATGCACTAAATGGTACAAGTGGTTGATACATGACTTTCAAGATCCCTGCTTGCAACTAGTCAGAAAAAAACCAGCAAGGAATTTCTGTGAGATCAGCCAGGATATATCTGACCATAAAGTTCTTTGGGGGTGTAGGCAATGCTATTTAGACAGAATTTCAGTGTGTTAACTGTCACTTCTAATTAGGAATGCTACACCTTGGTGCCCACCTTCAAAAAGAGAATCGGCTAATCAGGAGTTGTTAACAGCTCAGGAAGAAATCAATACTATTTTGGGCAAACCAGTCTATCTGTCTCCAACATTTGCTTCTCTACAAAATGTGGACAATTTTATATCAACCTCACAGAATGTTTATGGACTGATTTTTAAGAAAGAAAAACCACAACAGAACAATAGAAACCGGTGTTATTTCCAGAAGAGTTTTTTAATACTTAAATACTTGATGGAAAGTCAGTGCCAAAACACCTAGGTATGAAGCATAGTATTTGAGAAAAATCTTCATGTTTTCTTCAGAATTAAAATTTTATGCTTCTCTTAGTGTTGATGTGTTGTGCACTGCCAGGAAGGGAGACCTGAGCTTGCCATGTCGTGGAACCAAAAGCAGCATAAGCCTAGCTTGCTATCTGGGGTAATTAGCCCTGCAGGGGTATGCTCTGTGAGATGTGAGCTAGTGCAGAGATTGTGCTGAAGCTCAGCATTGTATTTGTTGGCATGCCCTTTGTGCCTTAGTTTCCAATCTAAAAATCTACTTGGCTCAAAGGAGATTAAAAGTTAATTCACTGCTGTTTCATAACGCATATACATACACGGCCGGAATTAAGGTTACACGGGCAGCATTAAATGACATTCTTAAACTTCTGAGTGTTTTTACTTTACAATCTTATTAAGTCACTTGATGAATTTTTTGAAATGTAGTGAGTCTTCGAGTCATCCAACTAAATGTTTTGAAAGAGAGCTTTAACCCATTAAATAAAAGAGGATTATGTATGTAACTAACTACAAGTGGGATCTTGCAAGGATAATTGAATTTCTGTCAAATGTTGCCTGTTACATCCTGGTTTAAGAATTGTAGCATTTTGTGCTTCCCTGGGGGTAGAATTATCCTATAGTGGGCTAGGAGTATCTAATTTGAAGTTAAAATCAGCCTATTTCAAGTGAATAGCCTTTTTGTTGTTGTTTAAAAGCTACTCATCTTCATCTAAACAGAAGCCACTCATTCAGCAAGTAGTTTTTAGTTGTTTAAACCTGTTTATTAGCTGTGGCTTGCACATCAGTCTAGCATTTGTCTGTAAGAAATCTTACACATATTATTGTTACCTTTATTAAATTAGTTTAGGAAAAGACAAAGCAATTTACAGCTTACATCAGTGTTTCTGTTTGATTAGAAAAATAATAATTTTTATTACTGTCCTGGTATTTCAGAGTACTATTCTAGTACTCACACTGTAATGCATTCCATTTCTAATTTCAACTTTGTAGCTGAAATCATCGAAGATAGGACATACCCCATTACTTGAATATACTTGCAAGCTTTCAGAGGTTAAACACTTATGGTCTATGCATAATCAATGTGTATGGTAGTGCAATTAATGTTAACTTTAATGAAATGCATGAATATTTAAAACTTAATGAATCTGACTTTACAGCACGCTTTACAGCCTGGCTCACATATGTGAACAGTATTGACTGTTGGCCTCTGGATGTCAGCAGTGTATCACAAAATTCCTGTAATCAGCCGCTGTTTTCATGCTTCCTCCCAGAAATATCTCTGACTTGTGGTCTCTGCACACCTCCAGAACACCCAGTGCTTTTTCCTCTTATAAATTATTCACTTACTCTGTACCAATTAGTTCTACCAGTTGCTAGGTTTGTTATCAAGTTAAGCTTCAAGACAAGAACCTGAACTCAATGAGTGATTAAAAATTTATTAGCAGAGATGATTAAATATGCAGATAGTCTGTGAAGCTTGTTCTTGAAACCATTATATTACCTTTTTAATACTAATGATTTGTATAATTAATTTTATAAAAGCCTGAAAGTCTTTTAAAAAAATTCGGAGTAGGACATAAAAGGGAAGAGATTAAATGCAGAGGAGGCAGTGAACCTGAGCATTAAAACAGCTCATTCACATGTATAGGCAATAAAGTGATTTCCTTACAGGAATAGTCTGTGGTTTTCCTTCCCCTCTGCTAAGTTGATTATTTTATTAATCTTTTAAGCAATTTGGGAAAACTCTTATCATCCAGTGAGTCGTATTTTCAAAATAGAACTTGATGTGATTAACACTGATAATACGGATGATTCCCTGAAACTTTACAATTAAAACTCTATCAAGATGCAGTTCCTACAACATTCAAGCACGTGCTGCATTTAGGCACGTGCGGAGCTCCAGGGCTTCCCTGGGAAGGAAGGTGGGGGGCATGAACGCCACAGGGTGCGCGGTTCCCGAGGGAGGGCGGCCCTCACACTGTATGTCACACTGCGTGTATGACACAGTGCGTGTATGACGCTGTGTATGACACACTCTGTGTGTGACACTTTGTGTATGACATACTCTGTGTATGACACACTGCGTGTATGACACACTGCGTGTATGACACACGCTGTGTATGACACACTCTGTGTGTGACACACTGTGTATGACACACTCTGTGTATGACACACTGTGTATGACACACTGCCTGTATGACACACTGCATGTATGACACACACTGCATGTATGACACACTGCATGTATGACACACTGCATGTATGACACACTGCGTGTATGACACGCTGTGTGTGTGACACACTGTATATGACACACACTGCGTGTATGACACACTGCGTGTATGACACACTCTGTGTATGACACAGTGCGTGTATGACACACACTGCGTGTATGACACACTGCGTGTGACACACTGTGTGTATGACACACTCTGTGTGTGACACATTCTGTGTATGACACACTGTGTGTGACACTGTGTATGACACTGTGTGTATGACACACGCTGTGTATGACACACACTGCGTGTATGACACGCTGTGTATGACACACTGTGTGTATGACACACTCTGTGTATGACACACTGCGTGTATGACACTGCGTGTATGACACACTGCTTGTATGACACACTGCATGTATGACACACACTGTGTATAACACACTCTGTGTGTGACACTGTGTATGACATACTCTGTGTATGACACACAGTGTGTATGACACTTTGTGTATGTCGCACTCTGTGTATGAGACACTCTCTGTATGACACACTGCA
>WAAE01011806.1:0-18974 GCA_013400495.1 Nicator chloris | reverse complement strand
GTGGCAGCAGCCAGGCCTGCCTGGGCTGGGAGCAGGGGCTCCCCAGAGCCGCTGGGAGGGGCTTTGGACCTGCAGGGCTTGCTCAGGAGATGGGCCTGTCCTCCTTTCCATGGGGGAAAGAAAACAAACTACTTTACTTCCCCTTAAGGGAGTAGCCTGAACAGAACTCAGTTCTGGGGCCAGGCTTCTGCCTTCCATGTTCCTGAGAGAAGCAAGCCCTCAAGGCAGTAGCTGTGGCTGCGGGGAGCGCAGGTGGCCGATGCCAGCCAAGGGTGCTGACATGGCACAGCCTTTGGCATCTGCTGGTACGTGCAGTGGGGCGTGAGTTGGTTTGTAGCATCCCTGTGAGAGGGCTCAGGTGGTATTGAGACCTGGCCACACACTGGAGCTGAAGTGTGCTGGGGGTGTGAGGGAGTCTAAGGGTGAACTGTGGGCTGCCATCCCAGCAGGGCAGGCAGCACAAGTCAGCACTCTGCAGCAGGGAGAGCCCAAGTTCTCTGTACTCTCCCTCTCCTTCCAGCCCTGCCTGGTGCAGTGCCACCAGAGGCCACAGCTGATGGCCCCAGGCACACCACAGGAGTGAGTTGCTGTAGATGAGGCTCGAAGGAAGGTGAGGGCCTGGACAAAGGGGTCGTGAGCAGTCCAGCACTTGCCCCTCAAGTGATGCTGATGAGCCCCACAACTGGAAACTGTTAGAGTTAATGAGTTGCCCTTAATAAATATGTGTGATTGGGGTTTGAGTGGTAGGTGTATGCTGGGTTGGGGTTGGTATGGAAAGTGAGTGGCATTTTTTTCTTTTCTAAGGCTGGCGCTTTGAGGTGGGAAGGGAAAAGAATGAGTGGAGGTTGTCATGCATCTGTTGTGTTGTCCCTTTTTGTTTTTCCTCTTCTTTTTATGATGTAGGATGCCTTTATTCTCAAGTGCTAAGCTCTGTGAAGCAGTATTTAGGCCTCAGTTCCATGAAGTGCAGTTTGTGTTTCTAGCCCTGGCTGTAGAAGGCAGCAGAAATGTAGGACAGCCTTTACTAGAGTGAGAGCCAACAACAGTGTTTGCATTGCTGTTCCCACTGTATTTACATGGCTAGGAGCTCACTGGGGGGGATAAGTCTAAGTAAAAATTAATGTTCTTTAGGTAAAATAGAAGGCATGTCTCTTTGGTGGTGAGAAATTAAGACCGTGACCTAGGAACTTCCTTTGTGGAGAGCAGTCTTGGGAATCATTTCTGCAGTGCTCCCAGAGATGCATTGTACTCCCATGTCCTTGCTCTGAGCTAACTCAAAACACCACTTCTGACAAAGATACTTCAGCTTCCACTTCTACTGTACCAGTCACCTGCTTGGGGACAGGGAAGGAGTAGATGAAAAAGCATTAGCTAGAGCAAGAATGTTGATAGAAAAAGTTAAGAGCACATTGACTGAGGTGCTTCCTGCTTTTCTCCTTGTGGCTGAAGCTGAACAAAGAATGAGTGCTTAGTCTTCCATTCCTGAATATGGCATAGAATGCTATGTTGCTATGTGAAGTCATAAGTTTAGACTTTTTTTAATGTCAGTGAAAACTTTCTAAAATGAAAAAAGTCATTAAACTGAGGGAAATGAAATATATAATTTCAAATCCCTTTACAATGTGAGAGAATGCAAGTGGGAGAAAAAACACGTGACATTTTCACTTTCTTTTTGTTTAATTTTTTTTTTGTTTTGCTTTATTTTTAATTTGTAACTTGATGTGGTAATTTTTTAGAAAATTGCTCTGCTAAATAGAGTAGAACTTTGCAATTGCCAGATCTGCAGCCTATGTTAAATGTTTAAGTTCTGGGAAATAACTCATGGAAAAATATCTTCTGATGATGGATGTGAGGTCAACTATGCAAACTAAAATATTTTTTCCCCAGTTATATGGTATAGGGCTGTGGTGCTCAGACCATATGTATAGCTAGTTATTTTTAGGCATTTAAGGAGAATGTAAAGGAGGTGATATGTGTAGGAGGGTGGAAGGGTACTGAGAGAATTTTAAGAGATGCTAACACTTGGAACAACAATAGATATGCTATCGGAGTGATTATTCCTAAGCTGTACACATCACGTCTGGAGGGGTTCGCTGCTGTACTAAACAATTAATGAAGTCCTCATTTTTTAATGATGCTTGTATGTCTTTGTGTGCAGTGCATAATGCTACAGATTTCTGTATGCTTAAGATAATGTGTGTAAGTGTTGGCAGGATCAGAGTCAAAGATGTCAAAAATAACTTGGAGGGCTTGTGGAAATTTACAAAGTGTAATAAGGTGATATTTCAATTGGTGCCGAAGTGGAAATTGTAGCTGATATTATATTTAATGATGGACTGTGGTCACTGGGTTCACTGTGACTGAACAATATCCATCTCTATTTTTGAAGTAAATGAAGAGCAGTATATGAAGAACAGTACATGAAGTTGAACTAAAAATTAAGAATGTTTTTGTCTTGTACATTGATATTGCCCTTTATGCTTATTATCTTGCATTGTGTGTGCATAAGAAAAAGAAACACTCAAAAAACCCAACCAAATCTTCCCCATGCTGGTCCTGAGTTTTCCATAAGGAAAGAATTTGCAGTAGGAATCTATATTTGAAGTGGCCTTGGCCTTGTGAATGTGCAAGATGTATGACACTTTTCAAGAAAAAGTTCTTCATTCCTCATCACTATAGAGTTAGGCGCTAAAAAACATTAAAGGAATGATCTAATTGTTTCTGTTTCCTTGCTAGAAATAAAACTAACATGCTGATTCAGAGTACCAGCAGTACAGGTGGCCCTTAAAAGGGCTTTCCCACGGAAAAGATGTACACCTGGATTGTATTACCCCTTGGTAAAGATAATGGGAGTTTGCAACAAACAAATTCTAGATTGTTCAGTGGTGAAGTGAAATGCTTGTCTGCAGGAATGTGTGCTCCACTTCTGCTTCTACTTCCACTTGAAATAAGGCCATATCACTCAGCATGGATTTAGAAACACAGGGAAGAATGAATATATTTTTGCCATCACATTTATCCAAGGATTTGCATGAATCTTAACTATTGATGTTCTTCTCATCTTTCAACTTATGTTTTCTTATGCATGTAATTCTTTCTAATTATATTTTATTAGCTGCAGAAATTAATTTCTCAGGTATTTTTTTGTCATTTTATCTTCCTAGGTATTTTCCTAGAGAAAAGAGGTTTGTAAGTTCTCTGATGTAATCTGGAAGCAGCATTACTGCTCTATCTACAGTTGCTAAATCTAGTGCTGAAAGCGTGATGTTTAATGGATTAACACACATGTACTGTTCAGGATGTTTTCAAAGTTGTAACAGAAGAAAAAATGTGTATTTGATCTAATACAGACTCTTCATGAATAAATGTGATGGCAGAGAAATTGTGCTATGTTAGGTTTTACAGAAAAAAAAAATTAAGGCTTGAGGTGACTGACCACCTTTATAGTGGAGTGGTTTTTTTTATAGTATATGGGAGTGATTGTGGGGAGTACAAGAGAAGAAAAACTAATCAGATCTGGATCTCCCAAAGAAGAGAACAGTGATGATGGGTCTGGAAGAAACAAGGTCCAAGTAAAAGTTAGAAAACTGTGTCTGTTTAGCCAAGTGATCCGTAGCGGTTTGAACCCTGAAAAGCAGAAAAGTGAATGAGAAGATGAAATGGAATACATTAAAAAAGAACAATTCAGCTGCTGGGGGTGGGGGAGAAGTCTTAATCTGTTTAATCCATAATTGAGACATTCTTGCAGAGATGTGTATGAATCTGAAAATCCTCACCCAACTCTGTCAATGGCTTGTAAGGTCTCATGGAGCAATTCTGAGTTAGTGAAGCACTGGTATTTTTACTGGATAATTCACAGTCATCACCTGGCAGCCTGATGTTGTGAGGAGGTTTTGTTCTGTGGATTATCTGAATCTAAGCACCTTATGCCCTGCCTAACAGAAACAGTATAAACTGGAGACAGGTGGAAAGATGGTGAGACAGAAGTGAGGTGTGCATATCGTATGGGTTGCAATTATGAGGCCTGAGCAAAGATGAAGAGATTTGTAAGAAGTCTTATTTCTATTTGCTAATTTGGCATCATTCGGTGTGATGGTATGTAATTGCAATTAAAATGCAGTTGTCTTGTGACTCTACGCTGTCTTAGGTTTCTCACCAAAAATATGAATCTACCCTTGTTAGGAGTTAGCTTTGACAATTGTTATTTGAAAGTTTTACTGGAAGCTGGCTTTGAGGTGTTGAAGTATTTGAATGTGCTGTGAAGTTTACTTTTAAACTTTGCTGTGGTATCACTGCTGAAGAGTAGCTTAGATATTTTTAAAAAAAGTAGAAAGGTGGAAACCACATATGTAAGCATGTTAACTTTTTATTAAAAGAAATCATTCCAGGAGACCTCATTAAGCCAGGATGATATTCTAAAAGTGAATATACATGTTGACAGCTACACCCATAAATTTGAAAACTGCAAACATGTTCAGCATAAAAGCCATTTTTGAAAAAAGCTGTTGCTCTGCCCTTGTACTAATTTAAGAATTGTTCATTCATTCTGATTTTTATAGTTTCTTTTCACATATATAACTGGGACAGTGCTTTATAGAATCGTTCATGATATCACAAACTTCCTAATGCAGATGATTATTTTTAAAAATGCACACTTTACATATAGGCTCAAAGTATCAAATTAACTCAATTTCAGTTTTTTCTTCTTTAAACAAACAAAATGTCCTGCCTATAAACTATACGTCTGTACAGTATTCTTGCAAAGAATTTCTGTTTCCCAGGAATCATGATGTGGGTTTAAATTGCTTGGCTCTAGCAGTAGGTTTGGTGAAGGGGTTCTCTTGTTCTATTCCTACACTTTTTGGACATATAACAGTCTTCACAGACAGCATAAGGTCATCTCAGACAATCTCTTCTTCTGGTGCCCTTCTGCCAGAGGACATTCGAGGTACACCCGTATTTAAGATGATTTCATTCAAGTGGGGACTTCATGTCAGTATAGTTTGTAGAAGTGTAAATGGTACAAAGGAAGATGAGTATTCTGCCTGTGGATGCAGATTCTGAGGCAAAATAAACAATCAGTCCTGACCTCAGGTTTGTTTTCTCACTGGTGTAGGAGGAAGGAGGAGGAACGAATCACTTGTCTGCTCTGTGTGGGTAGAACCAAGATGGTATTTAGAGAATAGAATAATTTTAAGTGAAGAGCAGTGATGAGAAATCCCACAAGAAGGAGCACAGGAAGATGGCAAAAAGTCATCAGGTGATGGAGAGGATCTGAGCAAGGGACAAGACCATGGGTTGAAATGGTTCTTGGGCATTAAGAAACACAAAGTATGTTTTTGTTTCTTTGGTTTTGGTATTTTTGAGAGGTATGTGGGGGGTGTCTCTCTTTTTTGAGTAGATAGGTATTTTTGTGGTTATTTTCATATCTAAAATGTGTGTGTACAATCTAGTTACTGGTATTTTGTCATATTTAGCAATTAGCTTCTAGGTTCATGATAATACTTTGTTTGGGAAGGATTTGATATTCATGCTTAAATGTATGTTACCTTAGATCTTCTGACAAATGGCCAGGGCTATGTTGTTTTCCCTACTACTTGAATTAAAATATTTTTCATAGAAAATATACTTCTCTGAATTTCCTTCTGGGCAGTGATGTAATAAGGAACAAGAGAGACAGAGGCAGGGTGCCAAAATAATTTGATGACACTTGAGATGAATCAGTATCTTGCCAACAGAAGCAGTGTTTATGAGAGAGATTTTGATACATTGCCTGACCTGTCATAGTGTAGTTGTTCTAAACTTTTGATAGGTGGATAGTCTGCTTACGCTGAAAGACAGAGGTAGTACTATCCTCAAGGATTCACATTAATACATGCACATTTGTATATTGACAGGACTCCAGTTCAGACCTTTTCTTCACAGCCAAAAAAACCAGTTTTGCTACAGAAAGGCTGTCAGGTATGTTGCAAAGCAGAAAATAAATCTGCACATAGTAAAGGAAATCATAAAGCCTACAGAGTTCCTGGACAGTACTGAAACAGAATCTTTCTAAAGAAATTAATTGCAGACATAGTTGTACTGTTTGCCTCCTCCAATCTGACTGAATGCAAGCTCCTCAAACAGGCTTTTATTAGTGAATATTAGTGGAAACCATCTGGTAAAGGAGAATCTGTGCAAAGCACTTCTTTATCTCTAATTAGTCTCAAACAGATTTTCTTCTCTCATACTATGTTATTTTTGGGTAGTAGGAAGAGGAATAAGAGTAAATTGATTATCTCAATCAAGTGTGTCAGCAGCAGTTCTCAGTGAATCCCAGCATATTGCTACTTTCCTGTGTGTTGAATTAGACTGCTGCCTCATTTTATTCTTTGTAACACATTCTGGTATCTTTGATATGAGCAGGGCAGGGAAACAACCCTCAATCTGAGTGGCTTGTCATTTCTTGGGGGTTTTTTTTTGGTAGGTTTGGTTCGGTTTTTTTGGGGGGGTGGTGTTTGGGTTTTTTCTGGTGTTGAATAATAAAAAATCAAACCCAAAACTTTTGCATCCAAATTACAACGTCCAAAGGAGGGCAATGAAGATGGGTGAAGGATCTGGAGGGGAGGCCTTATAAGGAGCAGCTGAGGTCAACCTGGAGAAGGGGGAGATCATTGCAGTCTTCAGCATCCTCATGAGAGGAGGTGGAGGGACAAGTAGTGATCACTCTTGTGACCAGCGACAGGACCTGAGGGAATGGCATGAACCTGTGTCGGGGGAGGTTTAGGCTGGATGTCAGGAAAAAGTTCTTCACTCAGAGGGTGGTTGGGCAACTGTGGACTTCTGATAGGAAATCTTGAATGTTACTACCCAAATTTTTGAGCTTGGGATAGAGGCAATGACAGATCTAGACAAGGGCAACTAACAGGTTAGGAAAAACAGTAGTGGCAGAGAAAGGTCTAGAGTGATGCTGTATGAGGATAAACAGCACTGGCACTGAAGAAGGGACGTAAAACATTGTAGCCTACAGCTAGTAACACATTAGTCTGACCTAAACATTTCTGCCTTGCCTGATGTTTTTGCGGGAAAAACGTGTTTAGAAGGAAGAACAATAAAGGCTCATCATGTCAAGTAGATGAATGTGGAATAAATACAGTGATTACAATTCTTTGTGGAAGATTTTCAGTTTTCTTCTGCCAACCAAAAAGACTAGAGTTTTCTGCAGAGGTAATAGAGAGCAGGAGTACATGAAACTGAGAAAGAGTACCAAAGAAGTAGGTGCCTGCTCTTAGGTGTCTTCCACTTAAAATTTGAGATATCTGCCAGCTCATTTACTGCTGATCTTGGTAAGAGATGGAAATGAATCATGCTCTTGTGGTACACTGAGGAGGTGTGCTTTCAGTTGTTTGCTTTTCACTGAATGTTACCTAAACTATTAAGACGGCAGACTCAAAAATAATTCCATGAACATGTTCAGGTGTTAGACTCTTGGTACCCAGCAAGACATATCCTGAAGCACCACCTATGTACTGTGTACACACTAACAGAGCATAGCAGTGTACCACATGTATCAGTGTGCTATGAGTACATTTAATGGCATTTAGCTGTGACTGTTATGTGCAGACTTTTCATTATTATAATGCAAAGCATGATATGTCTTTGAGCAAGAATTCATGTTCTTTTTGTTTTCCTGCCATGTAGTTATCAGACCAATAAGTAAACAGTGATATTTTTATGTAAGCCAACGTATCTTTAGGTCATTTATTATACCTAGACTAATATCTTTTCATGTAATGGTTTGTAGGTTTGGTTTTGATTTTGTTGTTGTTGGGGTTTGTTTGTTTTTGTTGTTTGGGTTTTTTGTTGTGTGTGGGGTTTTTGTTTTGTTTTGGGGTTTTTTTATTGTTTGGTTTTGATTTGTTGTTTTTTTTTTTTTTGTGCAACACAAGCTGCCCTCGTAAGGGAGAAGAAAATAGATGGAGCTGGGGAACTGAGCAAGTATGACCATATGGCAGCGTATCCTAGCATATTCTTCCAGATTCTGCGTGGAAATAATAGCAGTAAAACTTCTATATTATAAAATAAGTGCTATATCTAAACCCATTTTCTTAAGTATAGTTTAAAAAACATAAACCTTGTAGTATTAATTTCATATCTGGTCAAAACTACCTGGATGTGTAGAGTTCCTTGTTAAACCTAGTTTTCCAATTAGATTACTTTAATTTTTCAATACTTTGGTTTATAAATGGATGTACAGGCCCATGCAGATGAGTTAAAGGCTATTGTTTCTTTTGGGTCAAATAATAATTTTGATGTATCCTCTCTCCTCTGAAACCTTCTGCCCCAAACTCCTGCGTCTGCAAAACTGTTAATGATTGTCAGAGGTAGAAATGCAAGCTGACTGGTTCTGCAGGAGAGTCGGAGAAAGCAATGGAGAACTGAAGAGATGAGATTAAACAAATTGAAAAGATGAGTACCCTTTGCCCTTAGGAACAACTACTTTGAGAGTAAGGGATTCTCCTCACCTCATCCCCAAAATACTGTCTCCTTTTGTAACCAGTATGTCATTAGAGACCTTCTTTCAGTGGGCTACATCTTGTCTGTTCTTAATCAGTTATTACTAAACCATGAACTATTGGCAGCTATTCGGTCCCATTTATACCCTTGACTTCCACCCCCTCTCAGGCAAAGGGTTGCAGTTCTCATTTTGTGGAGAAAGTTCTTTCTGTCTTTTTAAACATGCTCCTTGATATGCTTACCAGATGTTTGTAAGCAACAAGTAGTGAGCAGGTGATGTCCTTTACTTTGGCAATTGTTGCTTCATAGATCTGGGTGAAACTCTGCTGGAATAGAGACCAGTTAAAGAGTTGAACTGTCTCCCTTTTGAGTGTTTTCTGTATTCCTGTTGGCTCTTTAATGAGGTAACCAGAGCTGCATTTAAAAGAAAAGGGTTGTATTTGGATTTACAAAATAATGTAATATTTTGATTTTTTTAGTTTGTTTTCCTTTGGTTTTTTCTTCTTCAGTTTTTACTACTGTTTATTTTTCTGACCTCTGAGAATTGAACTGGTGTTTTTGTAGTGATAGTATCTAACTGCTGACCAATCATTTCATATGCATGCCTCAGGGTTATTCTTCTCCATTACTTTGAATTTAGTGAAACTTTTTTATCTCCCATTTAAAAAGAAAAAAATGTTACTGCAGATGTAGATTATGGATATACACAAGAGAGAGGATGTCATCCTGCCTGGTGTGTTGTCTGGTGATGTCCTTGGTGTTGTCTGATATAACTTGAATATTTTAGATGAGGAGACATAAAATTGGGGTTGTCAGTGTTCAGAAAAAGTCCAGTGAGGCAGCAAAGACTGTTGGATATCAAGGGAAAAGGAACAGGATTTTTTTGAGACAACAGGCTGGGCTGGCTTTCTAAGAAAGGTACTGATCCTATAAAGAAAGGCTGACAAATGTAGGACTCTCATGAAGTGAGTGTATGAATGAAGCAGCATGAACTTTGTCTGGAAGCAAAGTGGAGAAAGAGATGGCTTGATTACAGAGTAGAAACTTTTTTTTTCTAATTTGGTTCATTGAATCATTTGTGTACACTTTTACAAATGACCAGTAAATTAAACTTCTGAAAATTGCCATTTGTAACTATTCCAAACTGCCAGTTGGAATGGTCTGTGAAGATGTCTTTTCCATCCACATCACTTCCCCTGCCACTTTCAGTTAAGATTGGATCCTGATGGATAGCATCATTTTGTCACATTGTGGCACTTTATAAATAACATAATGCAGTAATGTACAGCGCCCTGACAATTGCAGTTTTAGTAGCTATTGGGAATGCTAAAAATGAACATTTTCCATAATCTAGATCGTTTACTTTGGCGGCTGAGCTTTCTGCACATCTCCAGTATGTATTCCCATAAGATATTAAAAAAGATGTATATGTTTTTATTATATTGCGTGTACACTTTGGTAGGTGTAAAATAAGTTTACATTTTAAATGCATCTGTGCTACTATCAGAGAAAAGCAAAACAAAATAAATTGATGCCAGGGGAAATGTCAGGCATGCAACACAGATTTGTTAAATAAACATTACTGTGTGGCATTAGCTAATGTTATTACTTTGTTTCCCTAGTGGCTCTTTTTTTGATTATCTGCATTTCTAAAGACTGTGCACATTTCATACACACTAAGAACAGACTACAAGGATTCTACTTACATGAAGACCCTTGCAAAAATACAGAATATGATGGCATTTTTTAATTTACAGCTCTGCTAAAAGCATGGAAGGTTTTAGTAATTTTTGTTGTGGAAGGGATGATGTGAAGAAATTTAATTATTGAACTTTTTGAAACTCTATGGGAACTGTATGTAGGAAAACTTAGAAAGCGAAATAGAATTTCAGGGATGTAAGTGAGAGTAAAAAGTATATCATGCTTTGTCTGAATTACTTTCAGTTTAGAAACCAAGATAAGTGTTTATTTAGAATTTGTTTAAAGCACTGTGCAGTGGATAGCACAGATAGGCTTGTGACTGTGGAAGGTGATTTCATAACTTTTGTTTGGCCTTTTACATGTAAATTCTGCTTATTCATAGAACAGGGCTGTTGAAGTCAATATGCTGTGTAGATAATGCTCATAAATAGTGTAAATTTAGGAAATCTCGTGAAGTGTTCTGTGTATGGGAAATCCTTCCTCCTGTAGCCAGTTCACATCCAACCCCAGAGACTGGAGTACCTGCAGTTCTGCTGCACGACTTATTCAAACAAGCTGGATTTATTAGCAACAATTCATAGTAATACCAGCTAGGGGTTGGCCTGTTCATATATCTGCTGTTGCAATATTAGATTGCATAATGTATGCATGTTTATCTGAAGAGTGTAAGGCTTATTTTCAGGGTTTGCATAATCAGCATATTTCAAGCAAATCTGATGCAGAAAAGTGACCAGGATAAAAAAGAATATCAAAGCTGAATGTTCTTACCTGTTCTGTATATTTCATATACCCTGGTGCTGGTCTTAATCCAAGTCCAAATAATCTTGTATCCATACTACTGCTGAAATCAGCTGGCCTGTCTTTTGGCTGTTGGTAGAGAAGAGGGAAGTCTGAGGCAAGAGAACTGATACTGACACGTTGTCTAGAGCCTCTAGAGGGAAAAGTTGGCACTCACTGACATTACCTTTCCCAGGAAGAGAACTTAATTCGAACTCAAATCAGTAGTCTTGCATGCCTGTGTAACTGTCAGGGCTTGTTTAATGCATTATTTCCTCCCTTGTTGAATGTTGACTTGGATGCAGAACTCAAAGATATATTAAGTTTGCTGATGACACTAAATTAGGAGGCGTTGTTGGCTCTCTCAAGGGCAGAGAGACCCTGCCAAGAAATCTTGACAAATTGGAGAGATGGACAGCCACCAGTCTGAATGAAGTTTAACAGGGCTGAGTGCTGGATTCTGCAGTGCTGGACCTGGGATGGGGGAACAGAGGTTGGACAGCAGCCCCATGGAATGGGGCCTGGAGATCCTGGTCAATGGCAAGTGGAATATGAGTCAGCAGTGCCTTGGCAGCCAAAAGGGCCAAACCTGTCTTGGGGTGCATCAAGCACTGCACTGCCAGCTGGCCAAGGGAGAGGATTGTCCTGCTCTGCTCTGGTGTGGCCTCACCTTGAATATTGTGTGCAGTTCTGGATGCAACAATAAGAACAATATACAGCTATTAGAGGGTGCCCAAAAGAAGGCTATGAGGATGGTGAATGGTCTCAAGGGGAAGTTGTATGAGAAGCAACTGAAATCACCTGGTATTTCAGCTTGGACAGAGGAGAGTTCGTAGTCTTTAGCTTCCTCATGAGGGCAAGTGCAGGAGCAGGGGCTGATCTCTTCCTGGTAACCAACACTAGGACCCAAGGGAATGGCCTGAAGTTGTGTCAGGGGAGGTTTAAGTTGGATATTAGAAAAGGGTTCTCCACACAGAGGGTGGTTGAACACTGGAATAGACTTCCCAGGGAAGCGGTCACAGCACCAAGCCCGACAGTTCAAGAGTTTGGACAATGCTCTCAGGTATATGGTGTGATTTTTGGGGATGTGCAGAACTGGAAGTTGAACTTGATGATCATTGTTGGTCTCTTCTAACTCAGGCTATTCTATGACTTTGCAACCTAAATGCTATTTGAGTGTAATTGATAGGTTTTGATTATTAAGCAGGGAACAAGAGAAAAATTATATGTAAGGAAAAATATTGACTTCTCTCTTGACCAATCCATCAGGTATAGCATACAAGAGGAATCTTCAGTTGATTTAATGGAGCAGCTTGGAGAAGGGGCAAAGAGAAATAACTTAGAAGACTTCTATTAATCTCTCTTGATGAACAAGAATGTAGAAGCAGAGGTTTGTGGATTTTTTTGGATTGTATTTTTGATGCACAGTCTGACTTTCAATTTTAGCTATCAGACTCAATCTGGTGGCTGTCTTTGCTCTCCCTTTCTGAAAAGAGGGCTGACAAGGCATTAGTCTCTCCTCTCACTTCTGTTTTTTTGACTTTCTGAACAATGCATTGTTTCCTTCCCTAATACAATCATATCTTGTATGGGTAAAAAGAAAAAATGACTTTTCTTGTTTCCTTCCTAGTGCCTACCATGCCTGATAGATCTGCTGCTGCCAAGGAAATGGTGTGGTTTGGGTCTGACTTCTCCAGATCCTGATATGTTCAGAGCAAACATATTTTCTGAGGGCTTAACCAAAATATGGCAATGATCATTTCAGTATGTACAAATTAAATATAATCAAAAACCTTGTAGCTTTGCCAGAACAGGTGGAATTTCTGTGTAGGTTGGGACAAACCACTTTCCCAAATTTCATGTTTATTTGCTGTTCTCCAAGACTGAAGTTGATTGCTTGTTTTATTATTTTTCTCCCATGAATTAAAAACATCGAAGCAAGAAATTTTCACACTGGGGAAAAATGTAATTTCAGAAAAGTTATGTTCTGGTGAAGGTATGATTTTGTGTTGGAGAGTGAGGTACATTTAACTACAAATATTCTGTGTCTTTATTAACTGTGTTCTATGGTGTATATATGCTAGAAACCTGCTGAAGAGAAACCCTCTCCTCTTGGGGCATGTGGCAGGCCTGGATGGACAGTGGTGCCAGAGGCCCATGGTACATCATACTGAACATGTATTGGCTTATTTTTAAATGAAAACCTCAAAGAAGTCCTGAGCCTTATTTAGAAGAAGAAGAGTTGGTATATTATTCATTAATTTAGGAGATGAATCAGCTCCTGAATTTCTTCCTTTGTTGCATAAAACGGAAAGAGGATGTTTTGCTGTAGGTATAAAACTAATTGCCAGCACTGTAATTTCTAGGCTGGTTTTCAACTCTTAAAAAATGAACTATAAAAATAGCCCTTTTTTGTTATTGTTAACCCTATTAATGGATTCTATCACCTAGTGAAAGGACTTTAATCCCATCATCCACCTTCCCTCGTAATTTTTCTGAAATCTATCATTTGCAGCATGTGGCAATGGAGACTCTTAAATAGTCACATATTTATCCTTAAGAAGCAGGTTTTACTGGGGTTCATGTTTGAGTCCGTTTTTCTTATCTTCCTCAAATGGCCAAAGTTAACTGATTTGAAAGGGCCTCATTTTAAATTACATTCATTCAGTGAAAACAGAAATTAACACTTAGAGACATCTATATGCTAATGATTGTAGCTCAGGGAATACCCTTCTAACCTTTTCAAAAGGAGTTGGTAAAAAGCCATTTCACTTGAAAGCAACTTAGTAAAAATGGTAGATTAATTAAATACAATAAAATTTCCCTAAAATCTTTATCCCATTTATCACTTATCATTATTTTTCCTTTTCACACATGGTACCTTAGCTCCAAACTGAATGTTCCAGGATGCATTTATTAAAACTGTTTTTCTAGTGACATCTATTAGATGCTGAAAAACAGGAGGTTAATAATGTCATGAGTTTTAGGGATGGCACGCAAAGAGAGGTGAAAAAGAGCCTCATATATCACAGTACATAAGATACTAAGTGTATGAATTTTAGCAAAAGGGTCAAAAATGTTTAGGGGAAAGATTTCTTATAGCCCTTCCAGATGCTAAGAAATAAACAGAATGAGAGGATCCCAAGCTTTCAGGTCTTTTAAGGGCTGTGTCCACATCCATTAGTGAGTTTCCTGTAAATGCAGAATATGACTATATTGCTGCTTATAGGCAAATTTATTATAGGTGTGGTTTGTGTTTGTTCTTGACTCAGTTTGTAGGAGGTTAGAATTTCTGAAGAGGATAGAGTATTCCACATATTAAATGCCTTGTGCACACTGATATTCTGCCTTGTAGTACCTGTGTTACTGCCTTATGTGCAACATTTCTTAGATAAGGTCACTGCTGTAGAGGCCTTGCAGGTCCTTGAATCCCATTCCTATCTGGGAGAAAAGGAAAAGCTTGTGGAAACAGTTTTTGTTGTTCTTAAACTGACTACTTTCATGTTGTGCTTGTTCTTAGAGGAAAAAATTCTAATGAAAAGGCCTAAAAAGCTAATGCCTGGTGCTTCTTTGAAGCTACCCATCTGATTAGTCTTGTAGATCCTGATATGAAGTCAAACTAGGGTCAAATAAAGTATTAAGCCCTGGAGTAAGATGTGTCTGCCCTAGGCTAGAAGCAATTTGCAACTCATACTTAGTTTAAATTTAATAGCAGTAAAAATCCTATTGAAACAAAATGTAGCAATTATCACAGTTGAGATTCCAGTGTGGGAGAAACTGGAGGTAGGTCACGGATCTTTACTTGGTTTGCTGATGTGATGAAAAAGTGATGCGAAGATCCAAAAGGATCACGAGCTGTAGTAGTACTTAGTTCAGCAGGTGTTACAGAAGAACTTTCTTTCCACCAGGAGGAGAGGCCTAGAAACCTTCCCAGATGGCTGAGCAGTGTCCACAGGCCCAAAGGAGGCAGCTGTAAAAGATTGCTTTCAGCTCTGCCTCAGGAGAGAATCAAATACCCTGGACAACCAGACAAGAGGAGACAGGTGGTGATGGTTCTTGAGCAAAGAGGGACATTTGTGACTTGGGGCTTGGAGGGTGAGATTTTTCTGCAGGAATTGATGAAGAAAGGTAAAAGACTGGGTGATAGCTACCTCCTATACAGCAGAGGAAGAGAGAGTGGGAATCTTTTGACTAAGAGTTGCTAACAGGTAATATATGATTAAAAAGGAGTAACTGTGCCTTGAACACACAGCAGAAGATTATGTGGGGTGTGAGAGAATGTCTTGTGCAGGCTTTATTAGCAGCTCAACTGTACCCTAGGTTTTTTAGTGTTATCAGAAAAGTAATGATCTACACTGCTGTGTTTTTGTCCCCCTGGTCTGCAGAAAGACAGTTTTTAAGCAGCTGTTGCTTAATGCCACAAAAAGCTAACATGACCTGGGATCAGAGCAGTTATGAACAACAGGATCTTTGTTTCTCACTGTTCTGAGTAGAAGCTGTTCTCTGCTCTCATGACTTCAACTTTCCCCTGGGTTTTAATCAAAATGATGTCTCTCTTTAAAATTCCTTGAAAAGGGGAAAAACATCCCACTTAAGCTGGCAGGTTTTAGTGTGTGTGCAATAAGGCACATATTTACAATGCTAAATTGTCTTTCAGTCTGCTGTTCCTCCACCTCACACCAAAAGCCAAAACAACTGTTAAAATTGCCATTCTGCATCTAATCAATTTTGGAAGCAGCACTTAATTCAGTGGCTGCAAGGAAGAAATGCTTTTCTGCACTGCTATGGCTCTGAATAAAACACAATAATTCAAACAATTTCCTTAACTAATAGGAGACTGTGTCCTTTTTTGGAAAGTTGGTACTGTGGGTTCTAGGCTGGTCTAGCTAAATAAAAGCCCAGGGTGCCAGACTGGACCTCATCCTCAGAGGTGTCAGATACTGCTTGTCTTCAGCTTATGGTTTGTCACAGTAAACCCACATCTAAGTCCCTCTGGCACAGAAACAGCAGTTTGCAGGAGTTTAGCAAGCTAAAGCAGATCCTGCAAGTTGAGCAGGAACATACTGAAAGCCATGGAAAAATTTGATTGGGGGAGTTTCATAAATCCTGTTTGCTGAATGTATCAGTAAACCAGTTGTTTGGTTTGCTGTGGTATGAAAATGTAGTTAGCTGAGAGAGTTATCTATCATTTAAAGGTTGTATTCCCTGCAGAAAGATTAAAACTGACTGAAGATGATACCATTTATGTTAATGAAGATATTTTTAAATGGATAGCTATATTATAGTTATGAATTGTCATGATTACAACAACAAAAAGAAAAAGCCTATCATAAACCTCCTGCATAAAGATAACAGCATAAAATTTCAATAATTTAAGAGTTTATTTTAAAAACAAAACAAGCCTCTTTTGCTGACGTCTTATTTTCAGTTGGTGATTCTCTGTTTTACTGTACTTGCAGAAGTTGTGGCATAGGCCTCTAGATCCAGAACATGATATATCATGATAGGCAGAAAAATGCTGTAGTGGCTTGCTATAACTGCTAGCTAATGTTATTTTTTAATGAAATTATGAATTTAATTAGAATGCTGTTTTTCAGCTTTATTTGAATGCTGTCAGTAGGATAAGATTGTATTGTCTGTCTGTGTCACTGACAGTGTCTGAAAAAAAGTCTTCAGAGTTCTCCACCATCCATCCCCCTTTATCATTTTGGGACAGTATTCAAATTGGTACTTCAGTTGCAATGTGTGCATTTGGTACACCATGGTAGCTCAGCTAATGAAAATATGTTGATCACCTGTTCCAGATGCAGTATTTAAGTGCTTATGTATCCTTTTTTAAAAGAAGCATTAATGATGTGATAAATTATTTCATTGCCTGAATGAATATAGATATGAATGAAAAATTATGATGGTTATGCTTAACAGTATATAATGATAGCGCAAGTCACTAGCATAAGATTTAATCCATATTCAGAAGAAACAAAAAAGATAACTTGTTTTTTTTGTGTGGTGAGGTTTTCTTGGATATCCTCTCTCATCTTTGAGATTGTAATTGGAGTTGAAAGTAATTTTCTTGCTTTCATGTATTTTTTTCCTCTGAAACTTAATGTAGAATTTTCTATTGTAAATGCTTCTGTATTTTTAAAAAATGTTTCTTTAAAATATAAACACAGCCTTTTGTTGTCAGTAGTAGCAGACTTCTGATACTTCTTCTAATCAAGTATAAGGATCTATTTTTTCCTCCTCATCTTGGTTAAAGAAATATCCATGTTAAATTACACGTAATTTTAGCTGATTCACTTGAAAATAAAAACAATTAGTTCTCTTTGCTTCACTGTATGTAAAACTATAAAATCCAAGAAGTTGCTTGCTATAAGCTAGTCATTTAGAATATTAGTGGAATGGAAATTAGCTTGGACAGGGTGATGTGTGTTGGAACCAGAAAGGAGCATGCAGTTAATAAAAAAAGGAGAGTGAAAAGGATTTCCTGCATGCATAAGCAAAGCATGTACTTTACAAAATGTAAGTGAAGGAAAAATGTCAGTTTAATCAACTTCTATGTTGCCTACTTAGTTCCTTTCTAGTCTGTCTCTGCTGGTAGAAATTTGTCTTTGCATGAAGTTTTAGGTATTCTGTTCCTATAATAAGAGCCTAGCAGAGCCAGGTAAGGACAAGGAGAAACTCTCTTGGGAGGAAAGGAGGACACAAGGCCAGCTTTGCAGGTTTGGGTCTCCCATGCTGTAGACAGGCATGGAGCCAAACATCCAACTGATACCCAGTGCATCACATGTAGAGGTGACATTGGGTTTGTAATCCAGCCACAACAACATTAGTTAATGACATACTGAATTAGAGCCATCTGTAATTTTAATAAGTGTTTTATGGAAATAGATCCTTTAGTGAAGTTCAAGGGATTTAGTGTTTTCATACGTAGGTTGTGATGTGTTATGTAAGAAAAACAAAGCACAAGCATGCCCAGGGTTTGGATTTTCACATGTGCTGTATACAGCCATGTGACTGTATGGGTATTTCCACTAGCTTTGTGTGAGTGTGCATCGTGGGTACTTGGGTCTGGACGTTTTTGGCCAAGCTGTAACTGTTCCCTTTTGAACTGCTCACTCTCCCTATCCTATTTCCCCTTCCCTATCTCTAAAACAAATCTGAGAGTTGTGATGCTTACATTTGGGCATGTGAGGGGATGCTTCTTGCTGACACTGCTTATGGTAGAGCTTGCAAACTAGGAATCATCCTTAAAGGAAAAGGCAGATTCTGGCAAACATAAATTGACTTTTCTTCCCACCTCTTCTTTGACTCGGCTTTTGGGCTCTGCAAACCACACTGGGATTACTATTTGTGTAAAACTTGAGGTTTGTATCCACCTGTCCCTTTCCTATTTCCCTCCAACCCTACCCTACTAAGTCCTTGTTGTGGGCGATTTGGAAATCACCAAATGTGGTCCATTCAGTACAATCTCTCCAAGCCTACATAACTGAACAGTATGTGACCAAAAGAAATGTAATCCATTGAGTATTTACAAAATACTTCCTGCTAACCATAATAGCCTCCTCAAATGAATTAACAAATCTAATTTTTCACATCCTCTTTTTAAATGTCATCTCAGCTGAAATCAGAGCCTAACAGGTAATCTGGTGTTTTGAGTGTGCCAAAGTACTTGTATCACTTAGGACCTTGCTGATATCTGCTAGTATTGTGTTTGGTGCCTCACATGATAAACCTGAAAACTGAGCTATTTTGTATTTTTGTTTCATGTTCCCAATCCCATCTAGGTGTTTAGAATTAGACTAGATCTCTGAAATGAATTTACCTGTGACCAAAGAGGGTGAAATTTGGTCCTTGTCTTTGCACTGCTAAGGTATTGAATACCAGCTATGCAATTTAGGCATGGTGAAGTAAAATGCAGAGTGGAGTTGCTAACATAATGGAATATCACAGATATAGGCAAAGAACTTTCACATATTTTTTGAAATCAGAGGGAAAAC
>WAAE01011804.1:0-18939 GCA_013400495.1 Nicator chloris | reverse complement strand
CTTGAGGGCTTCCTTTTACAGTACTCAGCCTCTTAGAATTTCCTTACTCCAGCTGCAGGTGGAAGGCAACAAGACTAGAATTGTTCTCTTAACCTCAAAATTAAAGTGTATCTCAAAGGAGTCAGCCAGCAAGCATGCAAGGTTAGAGACGCTTGTGCTTTTATGCAAGAGTGAAAGGACAGTTGACCCTACAGATATACTGGCATAGTAAAGAACAAGACCATTCCCCCAGAAACTAAGTCAGCACTTAGTTTAAAGCAGTTTGAATCTGTCCATGTAGATGGGTCCATTGATATTACCACACCTTAATTACTCACTAATCAGTCTTATGGCCCACCTTCATTACTGTGCTAAATGCACTGTTTCAAAAATCCAAAGACTACAAATTTACAGATGCTGCCACCTTGGGAGAAGTGCACAAAACTCTGCCTGTATCACCACACACATATCACATTTTTCTCACCCAAATTCAATTTACTCCAGACAAGGCTTGTAAAGAGACCACTAGCAGTATCCTCCTCCTTTCCTTCAGGGACTATCCTGTGAAGAGCAGACAGATACTGATGACTCCTCCGACAAACACCATGTCAGGCCCTCAACACACAGTCCTTGATGTATGACTTGCTACCTACTGTCTCAAGTCAGACTACTCTCTATTCAAGACTTGTACTTTAGTCCTACAGAATTATCTTAGGAAAGTCAGACTTATAATGCCAGTCTTCTGGCATACTGCACTTTTGGTGTCTTCTCTGAGACCCTTTCTGAGGGAGGGCTGCCAGTAATGACAGGTCATCCCTGAAATACCTGTTTCTTAGCAAGACTTGGAAGAACATGCCGAACAATTTTGTTGAGCAACATTTAGTTTCCCTTAGAGATCCTTTTACAGATCCTTTTTGTCTTTTATTTGAGAAAGGGCTGGCAACATGATAGATACCCTTAATGATTATGTTTTTGTCCAGTGCACAGGTGAATTGAGAATCTTCATTATGGCTGTAGTTTGTCATAGAATTAAGGACTGAACAGAATCCTCACTAACAGACAGGCTTTCCCTTCCTCAGCAGGCAAAGATAAATGTCTCAAAGGTGATGAGAGATTATCTGAGAAGAGGTTAGGGACATCCAACTTTGTCCTCTTCACAGCCTGTGCTCCTTCTTTGTCCCTACAAGTACACGATTCAGCCCAAAGAGGTATTGCATGTAAATATTAACCTTGAATTAGAATCTGCAAGGCTGGGAGAGGACAAGAGAAGCTTTTACTGCCAAGTGAAATATAGCCTGTTAGGACGAAGTAGTAACAGGAAGCACAGCAATAGGTCAAATGCTGAACATGCTTCTGGGGCAGGTTGTTTCCTCCCCCACTGTTCTTGAAGGGTTAGTCAGGTTCTTCTGGTTAGAAGGCTGTGTTAGTGAATTCAAGACTTTAGTTTTCAAGCTAAGAAAATAGACTAAAGGCTAAACAGCAACTCATACAATGACTAACAAGAGTCAAAGTTGTAAAGCCAGATAGTCTGTTATCAGTAAATTATCTTGACTTCTGCTCACATCAGGAGTATAATAGTGCATTTGTGTGAGCCCCTGTAGGGCTGACTGACATTTACATCTAACAACTCCCCATCTGATTATCACATTTTCTGCTTCGTTCCTGCTTCAAAGGTAGTAGTCTTGAGAAGCCCTAGGCATGCATTAATAAATCAGAAACATAAAAGTGCTAGTCAGACTTTAGCTTTTTAAACAGGATCACTCATGCTGAAGAGTCAAATAAAATATAATCTTAAATGTTTTCTTTCATTGCTAGAACACCTATTGCTCTGGTATCTGACAGTGTCTAAAGAGTTCAAGTTGAATAAACCATCTGTAACATGACACAAGGGATAACAATGATTTAGATGGAACATTCCAGATGTTTGTTCTGATGCAAGCATTAACATTAGTCTGTTTTCTCTATTAAAACAATCAAACTATTCTGTTATGAACCAGCATATCCAGCTACTACTATCCATGAGAAGTAATTGTCTTACCTATGAGTAGGTTATACCTTGATGTATTCACACTTATACATGACAAGTACCTGCTTGAAGGCAAGTGGTAGAAAGTTCATAGACAGCTTGGGAGCTATTCACCTCCAGTTTTAGCCATGTCTGGAATGCAAGAGCAGCATTACTCGTCAGAAAGATGACTGAACACATACTTTATACTGCAGAGTATGACCAAAGGTCCCATGGCTGGTCTTGTAAGAGAGACAGCTGAAAAGGATATTAAACTACACTGCCCGGCAAGTGAAGCTAACTGTCATTCCCACAATTCAGTAAGGCCTAGATTAGCAATGCACCCACCACTCAGTTCAAAAATCCTGTTGAACTGTCTTGCCTAGACTGTAGATTGGTAGAAATGTGATTTGTGTTCACGAGATCATTTGCTTGATATCGTGACTTTAGTTAAACCAGGCGCTTACTTGTTGGACTAAGTATTTCTAGAATAGCAGGATTTTACTTTAGGGAACTTCTTACATGCAACTTGCTTTTCAAGCCCTGTTTGATGTTTTGTCTTCTTACCCAAGAGGTGGACTGATACTTTGTTGAGGTATTAAAAGGAGACTTATGCCAAGGACTTCCTCTGTCAACACGAATTCCAGTTCAGAATAAAGTGCAACAGTATTTACTTATTGCGGGATGTGGAACATAGTCCAGCTATCTTCCTCATATACAAGCAGTAATGAGAAACAGGGAAGGGTGACCTTCATCTGCTTAGCAGGATAGAAGCACAGCATTAGACACATCAGGGAATACCTCCCTTGTTCTGCTCCCTTCCCTAGTACCAACTACAAAGTAGATACAGATCTTAGTGCACTAATTAGCCATGTCAGCTACAGATCTTGGCATGTACCACTGCTGGTGCAGGATCATGCCTGTGAAACCACACAGACACCTCACCATTCAGCCAACTTGCCAGCTGCTATTTCATCAGTTGAACAGAACAGTCTGTTCTCATCACATCAGTCTCCAATCTCTTGGTTTTTAGCAAGAACACAGAAATTCAAACCTAGTTCCTGAAAGTGTTTCATACACACTTGAATCACAGCCAAGAGAATGTCACTAAGTTAGCAGCTGGGACTGAACAGGTCACACAGTTCAAGTGGTGCAATGGATTGGTACTTTTTTATCATTCTACTATGCTTTTAAGCACAGGATTTCTGATAGGATTATTAGTTACTTGTCAACCCAGCTACAGCAGTGGCTCTATCTTGGATTTTTCTTCCACTTTTCATGGAAATAAATATATTTTGCAGGAATATTAAAGCAGTGGGCTCAAGGAAATTAATGACCAGTTTAATAAGCTGTACCTGATGAACATATGGAACAATATCAATTAACAAGTGAAAAGCATTTAATGAGGTAGAGCCATCTGGTTCCCTGAAGACTTGATCACAAGATGAAGGAAACTATCACTGTCATAGTGCTTGACAGAGCTATTTTTTCAGCCAGGAACTTCAGTATCCAAAGGTAGTGCCCAGATACCTAGCTAGTCCACCTCAAATTATGAGTTGTTCCAGGAATAAGACAGCATGTTGCAACAAGGCTTGATAGCAGCTTTCCAATCTCTGTTCATTAGCTATGGTAACCTATTCATTAATTTCTTGAATTAAGAAAACCCTTCACTTTTAGTACTAGCAATACCAACATCTGAACGCCAAACTCTTCCCTTAGAAAGAAGTTGAAAGGGCATACTGGGATACCTTTCTTGATAGAGAGTTATTTGGAAACAGAGACTAGTTAGATTATGTATCGTAATTATCCACAAGAATATTCTTCCTATCAGCCTTCAAGAATGACAGCATGTTTTGCAACCTGCTAAGGGAGCGCTCTTCTATCCCCCTGTCCAGTTTCCAGTTTTGAAGCCTCAGAAATTAGTGGCACCTGAGCCAGAGCTCAGCTATCTGTTGTAGCTATTGCTAAGGAAAGCATCACCTGCCCATCAGATGAGTAATCTCAAGCAATATGGCTGCAGTGCCTACAGCTCAACTTTTTATCAATATTCCTTGTTGAGACTCACTGGATGTACCAAGCAACATGGAAGCAAAGCAGTTGTTATTCAAGGCATATAGTGTTTACTCAGATGCAACTGAGTTTGAACTGAACAGCAAATCAAACACTTCATTTCCAACTGTACTCCTAAAGCCCTCCTGCCTAGAAGGCCTGGTTCTGATCTTCTTGCTTGTTAGTGTAGTGAAGGACTCTTGCCAATAACCATGCTTTTCACCCCTCCTTCTCAGACCAGGAACTTGACACATATTGAAGCTGTTATCATAGGTTATGTCAGCTGCATACAGTTAACTGTCTGCTGCTGGCACAGTTATCCTTCTTTGCAGTTTGGCTATTTTCAAGCTGTACTGAGAGAGATTGCTTATGTTCTGCACATTTTACTCTTAACTGTGTTCTCGACCAGTTCACAAATTTATCTGCATGAGAAATAGGATTTTCCTGTATTATTCTTGCATTCACACAGCCTAAACCCATGTAATCCTAGCCATGTTGTTGAGTACTGCAGTTTGCTTACCCAGCCTGGTTATCCCATGAGCAGCCAAAAGCCTATCATTAAACATACATTTCAGCAGTAATTGAAGAGCACTCCACCTGCCCCCCAGATACTGTGCCTATCAATACACAAATTGTTGTAGCAGTTACGGTCACAGGAGTCACTCTGTCCTGCCTCTTGTAAGAGATGCAAATTATGGTCATTATGTATTCTGAGAAGACTGATGAAAATTTTCCTTGCAGAGCCTACTTGTTTTAGGCTCTTCTACAGCAGTTCCAGTCTTGTTAGGTATTATGAAGCATACTGCTTAATATAAAGGTTACACTTGCCTTCAAGATTAGTTATTACCAAGGCCCCCACCTCCGCCTTGTATATGCAGTAAGAAAGGCAATGAATAACTACACAAGACTAAAAAGGTGGTACAGAAAGATCGATACCAGAGGTTAGAAAGGAATAACCAGGAATTTTAGAGTTCCACAACAGCTCTTACAGTAGACATCCTACTGAACAGCTAATAGAGTTTCATAGATGACTGTCCTGCAGTAAGTTTCCCTACCAGTAATTATAACTACAGATATTAGAGGAAGTTTACACTACTATTCGTAAATCTAGACTATAAAGCAATCTTGACATGGGGCTCTCTAATTTCTCATCTCTGTGATAGTCTTGACAGCATATTATGGAGATGCCCCCATCCCTCAAAAGCATACAAGGAGAAGTGCCAGATCTAGAGTTTACCTTCCATCAACCAAGGTAGCTGTTGTTTGCAGACAGATCTGTGATTCAAGCTACTAGAAAACTAGTCCTTACTCATACAGTGACCTTTGTCCCTTGCCTCAAAGCAGAAATGACCACATTCTGAGAGGGCACAGAAGAGATCTGTAAGGTAGAAAAACAGGTTGTAACATTAAAACTAAATCCTTAGTGCTCTCAACTTCTTTTGTCCCCTCCTAAGAGGAAAGTTTCATCCATAGGCATTTTAGCCATGGGGCTAAAGTTATTAGGTGTGTGGCACATCAGCATTAGTATTTGAAAAGACTTTGTTAGAGGCAAAATTTCCTAGCTGACATTGTCATGAAGACTCCTGACTGTCAAGGTAAAGGTCTATTATCATGTCACTTAGACCTACTTTTTCTGCTGAAGAGATAAGCCTCATCTTATTGCTTAAGGATGCAACATGAACTGACAGAACAGAAAGAAATTCAGCTCCAAGGCCAATAATCTGTCCTTAACTGGCCCTGTAATGTCTGAGCTTTTAGATTTAAGGGGACATGCACCAGCTAGGAATCTATACTAAAAACTTCTTAAAACTAATCTAAAAGTCACACAGATAATTAAAGATCTACAGGGTATTTCAGCTGAGACATTTCATCCTCAAGCACTCCAGAGCACATGCAAGGCATAGTCTTTCAGATGAGGGGAGAATAGAATGGTCTATGTCTCCATCAGCCAGGGCTGAGAAGACCCGGATGGCAGAAGATGCATTTTTCAGTACTCAACTTCCCAGCTTGTATAAACAAGCTAATCCTGTTGAAACTGGTACCTCTTGTTTATTGACTAGGCCCGACCCTGTGCTTCATCCAGCTTCTTTACAACCCTGAGATGCTTGAACCCAGGCACAGCTGCAGAATCAGGTTTTTAATGCCAGTTTTTCAGTTACAAGCCTTAGATGCCTTATTCTGTTTGATCTCTTTAACAGAACCCCAAATTGTACTACTGTGGAGTCCATGGTGAGGTAGTGAGTAGTGGCTTACACCTGTTTGTGTTTCACAGAAGCAGCTCATTAAGACCTCTTGGCAATCCCCCACCCAGTGGTATCATCTTGATTCTACTAATAGTCCATTAGTCTACATGCAAGATCTAAAGTTTTTCTCCAAAATCCTTGCAGATTACAAATTACCTTCATTTTGCTTCATCATTTCTTTTGACAGAATCTAGCCAGCAAGCAGGATTTGCATCAGCATTGTTTCAAGGTGGCTTTCTCTAGATGTGGAACTTATTGCTTTCTACAGGCAAATTCATGCTTCTGTAGTGGTCACCTATTGCTATCCTTGCTGCATAAATTCCACAAGCATTCCCAGTGTTAACCCAGCTGGTTACAGAAATTTCCTAAAAGTGTGAGGTTTAACTAGGATAGGAGAGAAAAATCAGCAGGGCTGGCAACAATACCCAGCAACTATAATATATTGGTGCACTTCTACATCATATCTCAAATATGAAAAAGAAAAAAGCTATGGCTTTTCTACTTTGATTTTTGAGCATCCACACAGGATTCAGCCTTCCTTGACATTAAGTGCATTTATTTGCTTTCCCCCAGAGACAAAAATCTACCCTTTCCATACATTATAATCACCTGCTTAGAGCGTCTCTTCTCATATCTGCTTGAGAAATAGAGGTCTTGAGCAAGAAGAAGTATATCCATAGCAGCTACTGGTCTGCAGTGTGCAGGTAGTTTAACAAGTAACGCTCTTCTCAATGAGAAAATAGATTGTGTAGAGATACTCAGCAGCATTGTAGAAGGCATATGTACATTAGACAATCACCTTTACCTTCACAAAAAGAAACTGATGCCAGCTATATAAAGCTTGAAGGACTTGGTATTCACTCCATTTCACATTGAGTTTTCCTATGCACCAAACCATCATGTTTGCCAGTTAAGCCTCTGTTCTGATGACTCACCTGACATTCATTTAGCACTCTCATCCTCCTTACCTTTGCTGCCATTTGGTTGTCCTCCTTCCAATGCAAACCTACTACTAATAAAAATTTCTGATTCAGACTTGACCACATCCCCACACCATCCAGGGAATTTTGAAAAGCTGATTATGCCTCAAGAAATATTGTGCTGGATGCAACTGCAGTGATTTTTTGATGTGGTGGGTGACCCTCTCGGGCAAAGCTCAGCTGGAAAGATTTTCTTTGGATTATAATTCATGTCTCCAGCCTCACCTAACTCCAGGAGGGTCCTAGTGGAAGCTGACACAAAGACCTGCTAGCATTATAATTGCCTAGCAGGTCACTATCGGAGACAATGATGTCCTTTCAATTTAACATTGCCTGTCAAGTCTTCACAGCGAACAAGAACACACACCTTCATAATCAATTTTCTTAAATTGCACCTGCATCTTTGTCTTTTTACAGAGGTGTTGCCATCTTAGAGCATACCTATGGCCATTCTTTAGCATACAGAGTGCAAATCTAAGCCTTCATGCACTCACATTCAGTTAATTTTGGGCAGCTTTGTTCATGGAAGTTAGAGAACACTTCTGAAGAAAAAAGTACACCCTTTGAAGGCAAACTAGCTGAATTAGGAGAAGACTTAAAAATTCCTGACTCTCAAAATAATAAAATCATCAGCCTTACCAGTGAATTTGTAGTACGCATTCGAGCAACGAGTCTCAACATTTTTGAGGGTTAAAAGCTCTTTGCTGAGAAGTCCAGCTGAGGAAATCTGTCTATGTTGGCAACACCTGCATTTATCTTATGGCTCACTGCACTGGCACCATCCCAACATTAAGTGTCACCATATAATGGACATGAGACCTTATATATCATCACCTGAGAAGTCAGTTTCTCTGTCAAGGTAGAAGACTAATGCCAGATAATCATCAACATCTACAGCAATTCTAGTTTACTCCAGACTGTAGTAGCATGCAGAAATTCACTGGCATACAGAGGAGTGCTCCATCAAAAACAGCAAGGACACTCCATCTAAAACCAGAACAAAACCCTACTCCTGCTTCACAGCATCCTAACATGTGTTCTCATTATCTCTGCTATTAGAGAGATTCTTTCACATTAGTTATTTATTATAACTAATTAGTTATAGGAAATAGGAAGCTGAGTATTCATATAGTTAATCAATTTAATGATTTTAACCCCATCCTCTCCACACAAGAACCTGAAAACTCGCGTTTATATTGCTTTGCTGTCATGCTTCCCCTCGCCGCCCGCCTCGCCGGAGCCCGGAGCAGGATGCGGGCGGCTTCTACCCTACCTCAACNGCCCCTCACCCTCACCCGCGGCGCTGAGCCGAGCGCCGGCCCCGCCGGCCACACACAGCCCCCGCGGCGTCCCGGCCGTGCCAGCGCCCACCCCGCAGCGGTAGCCGGCGCCCCGCCGCAGGCACCGACTGTCACGTCGTTGCAGAAAAAGCTCCTTGCCCCGGTGACAGCTCCTTCAGCCCCGCATCACCCCCTCCCCGGCCGTGCGAGAGCCGAGCCCAGCTCGCAAAGCTCCTTACAGGCTAGATCCGTGCCGCTGCGTGCATGATCCGATGACCACAGCCGGTAGCCTGGCTAGGACCGGGGCCCCGGTTAAATATTCGGTTGCACTCTCGCCTTCAGATTAGTTAGCCACTCACAGCGAGCGATATGGTTTTAATCAGATGCTGGCAGCTGAGGACTACCCAGGAATGCGCGGTGATGTTTTTGCTGCTCGGTCTTGGCTACTCCCCCTCAACGTGTCGGTGCTCACAAGTTTAACCCCTTGCGAGCCGCCGCTCCGGCCGCTGCTGCGGGGCGGGAGGGAGCTGGGGCCCGGCAGCCTCTCACGGGGGGACCGAGCCGCACGGGGACACGCGGGAGGGAAGTGGGGGGACACAGGTGGACCCTGCGGGGCCACGGAATCGTGTGGCACCCACAGATTGTACCGCCCTCTCCATCCTCCATCTCCCCAAATCTGTGACCAGCCGAACCGAAATATTGGGTCAGTGCAATTCAGTTTCTGGGTCACATCCAGACCTGACCTTTGTACCTCCCACTCATCTTTATTCAAACAACTACCTTTTTTTTTTTTTTTTTCCCTTTTCTTTTTTTTTTTTTTTCCCCTGAGTAGTACAGCTGTTTTCAAACATGTATGAAAGGACTTCTGATAAAAAAAAAATCATATTTTTGTCCTTGTGGCAGAATTTTTTTCTTTTCAAGGCTGTAAAGCTTAACTTTTCTTTTCTGTTCAAAACTGTGCATTTTGCTCTGCACCAATACCCAATTAAAAAAAAAAAAAAAAAGAGAGAGCAACACTATTTTTCTTTTCTGCTGGTTAAATATATTTGATAGATATTTTGAAGTGTTCAAAGATGGAAATATTTAACACAAACTTATTTCACCACCGTGAAGTTCAAGGTTTAGAACTGGTGGGTGCATTTGGCAAGCATCCTCAACCAAAGCTACTAAATGATACAATGCTTTTGTAGGTACAGTATGGTATTCTTTTTTTCATGAATAGCTAAAGCATGCTATTCCTCCCCGTGACTGAGGTGGCTAGGCGCTGATAGTTGTGTCTCACTTGTCTGTATCAGCCTTTCATATAAGTGCTAATTTTATCTAAAAAGGGCACAAGGAACGTCTTTTTATACTCTAGCCTAGTGTACACGGAAGGAAGTGCATGCCGCAGAAGTAAGGAGGCTTTTACTACAATTAACGCGTTGCTTTCTATACACACTTCGGTATTTGCAGGATTGGATCTGAATTCCTCGGGACACAGTTATATTCACGTTTAACAATGTTGATTTTGTACAGCTGGGACTGCACCGTACGTTGTTTTGAACAATTTGTGCTAAACACCCACCAGCAGGACTGGAGCTTCTTGGTCCTGGGGCAGTATGTATTTTAAAGAATAATACTTAGCTCAACGTCCTTTATGAGAGTCACAGAGGCTGCCTGACATGAAGGTTGACATTGTGCCTACTTTAAACATGGTGCAGTAACAAAGCAACTTCTATGAAACAAGCCAGCCTGGAGCTGATATAAGCAGGATTATCATCTGTGTTTTGCCCAAACAAACTCCAGGCACATTTCACCAAAATACCTTCACTAGTCACAATAATGATTACAGATTTGGTTTATACTATTTGTTGTTGAATTTGAAAGAAAGGAAAATGCTTTTTATTTGCTAAAAGTGAGCAGTTTAAGAGCCCTTTTTAGGTGCAATGAAATTACATCTAGTACAGAAATGGCAAGAGGTCCTTCAATATGCACCAGCACTTGGAACATCACTAACACCCTCACTGGAAACCTTTTTTTTTTAAACTGAAACTGGTTAATAACTAACTTGAAAAATTACACTTTTCCTAGAAAATAAAAAATGTCTCAAGACTTGAAGGAATGCACTACTTTTTTGTAAATCAGCTAAGAACATCTCCCCTGATATCTCACATTGTTGTGCTAAATGCTAAAATTTAGAACTGTTACATTAAACATAATAGGATTGCCTTGCCTTCTGAATGCAGGAGGAATCCAGGCAGAAAGCCCCACAGGAATTCAGTTATTTCATCTATATTGCACTGCATGAGGACATGTTTTACACTTTATGAAAAGCAAAATTATTTCTATTTCTCTACAGCAAAACCAGAATCAAATGCACAAAGGCTGTTATGACTTTAGGAGTGACCATTTAAGGGCTATAGTAGAGAGGGAGTGCTGTTTCCCAAGATGATGACTTTTTTCTTATATTTTTTTGTGTCCAATTTTACTACTGCTGGCATAGGCTCAGCCCCCACATAAGGATTTTTTTTTGTGTAAGTTAACTGCTTTTTGTACAGAACAGTGTCAGGCCCAGCACTTCCCAAACACAAGCCATTTTTCAGCAGGTCTAAAATTATCTTGAAGTTGCAGCTGGAAGGCTTCACCTCAGTGAGTTTTTCTGTAGCTTTCCGGATGTTAACTGTACCCAAACCACAGCCTGTCATTAGGATCACCAGGATTCCAGTCTGGGTGGAAACTGTGGTAGCAGCATGAAAAACCCCATCGAAGTGCAGAGACTTTCGGAAGACATCAGCTTTCATGAATGCCTCGAAAGTGGTATCAATAACAGTTTGTGAAAAATCTGCTTGCAGCAAAGCAATCTGGTAGCTAATCTTGCAATGGCTTGCTCAGGAATGCATGGTTTATTATTCAAGTAATCTTTTAAGATTTTATTGGAATGTGCTTCCACTGAGATGTTTTTGCCTTTGTGTGCTTTACTATGTGTGTGTCATTTTGTCCATAATTAAACTTTTCACTGACAGACCTGGGACTATTTTTTTCCTTAAACCTCCCACTTTGAATGCTGGGATTTCATTTGAACTTTAAATACTTCCTTGGAATTTGCCATAAGGTAAACTGTCTGCTCCCATACACTTTCTTGCACTGCTACAGATGTTGCAGACACACAATAAACGACTGAACGTAAGAGAACTTGCAAACTTGTGTCTTACTGTTAAAAAAAAGCTGGCAGGAAAGAAATACTTGTTCAGATGCTCATGTTATCCCTAGAGTATTCTCACTTTGGAATATGTCAGGAAAAAATTAATGGAAAACTGCCCTAGAAAGTACATTTTCAGTGAAGCTTCACTGCTGACAACTGGAAAAGGCAAAGTATGACAAAGGAAAGGAACATGACATGAAGGAAGAATTTGTACTTCAGCCTTTGGACTTCTCAGCCAAGTTTCTCATGTGACTTGGACTTGCTGGCCACTTCTTTTTATAAATTCAGTTAAAGATAAAGTCCACACAATATCTGAAGCAAGAAGCATCCTGCCGCTTAGAATCTGAAATTACAGTATATGGTTCATTTCAGTACAGCTCTAGTCATATCTCCAGGAAATGCACATTGATAACCTCAGTACCCAAATGCTGGTTCATCAAAAGAACACAAACTTGTCTTGAAAATATTTTATCCTGGAATCAAAGATAGACTTGAATAATTATTTAATTGATGGCTTGCTTCTTGAGGCTCAAGTCTGTCTGTTTCAGACTCAGACATCCACAGGGACTTAAATTGGTAATGTGTTCAGCAATTCAGAAGTGATTGAGTTGGAGAAGTGTAAGAGCTGTGGAGACTCAAATGAGGTAAAACTACTCTTAGTCTGTGCCTTAACCACTGAGGTAAACCCAATTATTTTAGATTGCTTTCAGTGGTATTTGCTAACAGGTGAAGTTAACAGCTCATTCAGCTGATGACTACTAATGTGTGGCTGAGGGTGGATAATTTCCAGCAGTAGTTTACTGTCTGACTTGCTTTAGGCAGGAATACTTGAGGAGGAGATGGTGGATTTTGGGATTACAAGCATATGCCTTGCCAGTGCTACAGCCCTGCAGCTCTTCTGAAACAAGAGACACATTGAGTTGTTCAGCAATTTTTTCTATATCTTCTCACCTGCAGCCATGCTTTTCCATAGGACCATGAATTTGTCCAAGAAGAAAATACATTGGTAGGCAACATTATCTCGTTTGAAAGAGTGCATTACCCAGAGCCAGGTTAGATAAATAAACACAATATTTTGTTTGGCAGCCATCAGGATCAAGAAAGGCCAATACCTAAGCCATGCTGTCTGACTGTGAGGCTACTCTGTAAATATTGGGAGATGACTTCTTTCTTTCTTGACAAAACATGGCCAGAATCTGTGGCCTGGTTGACAGTACACGTGTACATACATTCCTGCATTCAGGAAGGGATCTTGGCCACGATGTGCTTCTTCCCTGGAGAGGTGTTATGTCCAGAAGAGAGGGAGAATTTCAGACCATTCTTCTTGGCAGTGTTTCCCATTGGCTGGCTGCAGCTCCTTCTGTTTTTGTGTATTACATATTCTGGCTCTGTTTTTTTGAGTCCGCAGCTGGTGCTTGACTTTTGGGCTTCATAATATTTAGCATCCAAACATGTGAGCCTCTTCTGGGGTCTGGCTCTTTATTCCTAACCTGCTAAATGGAAATTGACAGTTGACTTTCTCAGCTGTGTTTGCAAATGCTGATTAAAATGCCTTGATTTTTAATCATCTAGATAGTTTCAAAGACCACTCTTACAAACTTTGTCTTAATCCTTTCACTTAATTGAAACCTGTCTTTGATGTGCTGCATGATTCCCTATTTATATGGGTCAGTGTGAAAGCTTGTCCTCAACCCTTGGGATTTGTAAGGCAAAGTTCCATAAGGTAGGCATAATACATAATTTAGATCTAAGAAAATACCTAAAAATGTATTAAAATCCACAGGGTCTTATTTGATGTAACATAATCGGGTGTAGACATCCTTGCCAATATGGGTTCTGTCACATTTTTGAAGATTGTCTCTCTAGTTATGAATTACATAGATTGAGCAGAAGGGAATCTGAAATTAAATAAATTTATCTGAAATCCAGGAACTAAGCCTAATCTTTGAATTTGTCCAACTAAATGAGTAAGTAACTGAGGATCCCAAACAAGTACAGACTAGTGCCTGAAAGGTGTCAACTTAATCTACATGAGACTGTGACATTATTTTTGTGTTTAGTGCATAAATAGGCAAGGCCAGGAAACAACACTGCTGGGATCAATCATCCAAAAGAAGAAAAACACATGGTTCTTTCTTTTAATGTTTATGCAGAAACTTCTTCGGTTACAGCCTTTCTGTGCTCATGTACTTTCAGAAATCTTGCTCCAATGGTGTTTACTGTGTAGGTTATTTCACCCTGATTCAGTCAGTGCGTCCTGGAGTGGCACACTGCTCTGAGAGGCCAGCCCTGGTATATTTCTGTAAGAATACTCAAAAGGTAGCATAAATACTTTCAAAAACATTTTTGGATGAAAATATGCAGCACAGACCTTTGGACTTATATGATTTAAAAAGTTATCTGCTCATCTTCTTTCTCTTGGTCCATGTACCTTTCTCTCTAAGTCAGAAATATTTAACATAGTGAAATATATTTTTGTGAGCCTCTCAACAAAGAACATAACATTTCTATTATGTATTCACAAAACCCTTTGCAAGTAAATTGCCTTCATTAACTGAGGTTAAATAGAGAGGAGTTCAGAGGTGTAGTTTGTGCTACAGGGGAACTTCATATTCAAAATAGAATTAGAGCTCAAGATCTCCTATAAAAGTATTGAAATTAATCTGCTTGAGCAAAGGCTTTCACTTGTTTGCTAACAGTGCTCAGGATAAATTTTTTTCTTCTATACTTTTAATCCCATTTAACATCCTCAAGGTAACAGAGGTAATAACTTCTATAAAATTAACAGGGTATTTGTGGTTTTTAGATGTTGGTCATGTGATTTGTTGTCTATGGAGAAGAATCAATTTTCTTTGTGCCCTTTACTTTTCATTAAGCTTTTCTTCTTACTTTATGTGTTTCTCAGCATTCCTTAGAGCTAGTCCTGCACTGTTCACACAAGACAGTACATACTACCTTTGCTTGGTGCCTGGCTCTTGTTTCTCTACATCTCTGGAACTACATCTTCAGCTAGGATTGTCCATCTGTCCCTGATCCTAATTTACTAAATTAGCTTCTTCTTAGTAGCCTTACTGTCCAATTGTCAACTTCTATTTTAGGATCTTCCTTTTCTACCTTGCAAATAGCACATCATGAGGAATACAGTGAAACTGCTGCCTCTTCCTTTTTTCTTCTTTTTTAGTTTGTCTCTGGCATCAGCTCATCAAATGTGAGCCTCTTACCAGTGTTTGTGAGCTGACACATCTCCAATTCAATGAGAGGGACACACTGGGGACCATCTAAACTGATCCGTCCCTTCCATTCTATGGGTCTCTTCATTTCTCCTAAATTTGCAAAGTTTGGATACTAATATTTTGTTCAGGTTGACTCATCCTTATTGCCATCTAAAATTGTTTGTGTTTCACCCAGGGTTAATATTTTTTGTTTTAGTTAATAAAAAGGGACACAGAGGATCATTATGCAAATTCCTATTATGTGTTCCTAATGTATACAAGAAAATGGAGGCTCAGCTTTTGGTGCTTTGCCTCTGAGAGAAAAAAAATGATTTTAGCTGTTGAAAGCCTGAAGTGGTCTCTTATGATTTATCTTTGGGGTAACAGACTGTGATTCCTGTTTAATCTGAAATGTTTTTATCTTAGACAACCGAGGTCTTGGAGTTTTGATGCTTATTTTGTGGTCCTGACCACATCAATTTGTCTTGGCTTTGCTCAGACTAGCAGGAAAGTTAGGGCAAAGCCATTTAATAATTTCAAACTAAATAGTTTGTAGATACTTGTAAGATCAGCATTAGGATATGACTCTTATTTCTTGGACTTTGCTCATTCCTGTAAACTTCCTGTTTGCAAAATTTTTCTTCTAAAAAGCTTTCTCTTGCTGTTTTTTGAGTCTGATATTTTTGTAAGTCAGATTAGACTTTGTGCTTCCTTTTGTCATAACTAATATAAAAAATGTTGAGAAACATTCACAATGTCATAACATGATTGTGATTTGAAAAACATGAGAATATTCAAATTTTATTGCCTGTCCCCAGCTGTAGCATTCCAAGCAGTCTGGAAGATAAGAACACACTGTCATTACTAGAAGACAGATGGTTTGCAGAATGGATTCAGAATTTTCCTAATAACTGCAGATTACTGGGTTACTGCTCTATGAAAGAAATTTGGATTTTGATAGTGTAAAATATTAGAGAAACATAGAACAAATTCATTTACATAAATCCAACTGTAAAAATGTATGGAGTTAAACACAATTTGCTTCTCCTTGGGAAAATGATTGCTGCATATACTCTAGCTTATGCTGAGGAATTGGCATTATAGGGCATAAGCTACCATATCAATGATCTCTCTACACTGCATGGCACTAATTACTCAAAATACAGCTTTGTTTTCTACAAATTGGCCTAAAGGTAAATAGAAAAATCATGGTAGACTTAGTTTTTTGTAATAATAGCCACAGAATTCCACATACAAAAAAAATTGCTGACAAGAAGCCTCATTTCCTTAACCCCCTTCCCGTACTTCAATCAGAGCAGACAGAGTTTATACATTTTAAGAGAGGGCATCTATCCAACTTCTGTCGCATCCCATCACTTGGCAGTACATAAAAATGATTTGCTAATACCAGAGGCCCTCTTTTTCTTTAGGTCTCATTTATTTAAAATACAAATTACTGACGTATCCCAGGAACAATACCTATGTTATGAGTGTTCGGTAAAAATGTGGCTTCCCTTTAGTTCTCTTTTAGGAATGTTCCTTTAAGAGTTACTATAGCAATGCAAACTGCTATTGAGACTGTAAACATTAATGATGACTTGGAAGTTGACACCCTGCAAAAACATTTCAGTCATTCTAAGTAAGACTTCCAACAGCACTGCCATAATATGTAACTCCTACTGAGAACAGCAGGATTCTGAGTTTTTTAAGAAAATAGTCTATATACTAGGCAGCAAAACTGCAATGAAGGAAAAATAATACACTCTAATTTTGCAACAAACCAAAATTCTCATTTCAGCATATTCTGATGCCATATTCATTATGTTTTGGGAGGTCTGTCAAGCCATGTTTAAAGCAACATTTGCTTGCCAAGTCCAAGCTGGCTCTACATCTCTCTGGAATTAAACTTTTGCTGCTGTTGTTGTGGCCTTTCTTTTGAAAATGCAGTAAAAATATGTGTTAGGTTACATGTGACCATGAATATAACTTATGATGTAGAAAGCACAGAAACAAACCAAACACCAACCCAGCTAGATGCTCACAGGATATTTTGAGAGGGCAAAATCCAAATTTGGGCTTCACTCCAAATCTGAGAGCTTTAAAATAGAAAAAGGAAAATCACAGGTTTGTGCCTTGAATACATTTTTCTGATTGTTTTTCACAAAAGCAGTTGACAAAGAAGGCTGAGGAATGCTGTTTTCAGTTTCTGCTTACAGGGAAGGACACTTCATTATAAACTGTTGAGTATTTAATGTTCACTAACACACAGCCTTTCTGGGAAGAAGCAGAGCAGCAGTTAACAAAACTGAGTGAGAAGGCAAATAGTTTTAGGGACTTGTGACTATGCAGTTGTCTCTCCTGAGTTAAATATACTATTTGGGTGTATTGTACAGCACAATTGGAAATTTTTTTGACTAAAATTTTTCAGATCAAAAGGGCACTACCAAAGGCAAACAAAAAATATCCTTCTCCCCTAGGCTTTGCTTTTCACAAGGCCAAAGGTGGTGGTGAGCTGGAGCTTTCCTTCCCTCTTCCTGTGCCACACTGGAGTCTTTGTGGCTTTTGGTGTTTTGCACCATAAGATGTAGGCTTGTTACGGGGTGTTGGGAAGTATTTTGTGGTTTGTGGGGACACTTCTGGACTAAGGAACTCTTTTACATTGTTGTCTGTGACTGTAGGAGCCTGGACTTATGGTCCTCTCCGGCACTGTGTTTCTGGAAACCGCTTTCTTTCACAATAGAGTTGATCTCAAGGGTGATATGTGTTCCCCTGCTGAGGCTCCTACATGTGAACCCTTGTAAATACAGCAGCCGTTAATTTTTCTTGTGTTGTGTTGCCCTTTCACAGGACTTAATGGAGGGCTGTGCCACTTCAGCTTTGAGACTCCCCGAATCTGGAAGGTACAAATTATTCAGTCTTGGTTGTGGGCTAGAAAATTCAGATTTTAAATAGCTTATTTTATTTTTAAAATCCCTTTTCAAAGGGGATGAAGCCATAATATTTAAAAATTTAAATTCCACATTTAAATAAATATAAAAATTTTGTAAATAAGAACTTGACTTCCACTGATTTACACTGAGCCATCAATCTTACATCAGGCCATCTGAGCCAAGTACCAATACCAAAAGTCTCTGCTCTCAAGGTCTCACAAAGCCAACAGGCTTGTGAATCAGAGCACAGGAAATGATGAAGGGCACAAAGAGTTTGTTGCAACAGCAGGCTACACAGAACACGTTGTTTTAGTGACAGGACAAACGTTTTTAAGCATGTCTATCTACAAGGATGAAATTTCTCGATAACTTGGAGAAACTTGATAAGCAGAACTTGAAAACTCATAGCAAGGCAACTTTGAGTCTACAGATAAAGCTGCCATAAGGAACATTTTTTAAGTATGTGGGCTGACAACAAGTGATAGTGCACACTAATATGCCCAGTGGTTGTTAGAAGGGCCACTGTAGGAATGGCTGTGTTTCTTTGTTGATAAAACCTTCATCTTAAGCTGATCTTATTAGCCCTCATTTTGAACCTGTTAATCCTGTCCTGCATCTTCCCCCAGTGCCCATGCACATCTCACTTTTTTTGCCAAAAAAGGTGGCAACTCTGTGCTGTCTTCATCCATCTCATGTTTTTACGTCCTCTTTCCAACCCTCTCTATGCCCTGAAGTTTCATGATACATTCAAACAACCTGAATACAAGACAGCACTAGCTCTTAGAAGTTACCCAGCTACTTGCTACTTAAATCTTGAGAGGCTATACTGTTCAGTGTCTTTTTGGAGCTTAGAAAACATCTTCCTTGTCAGTTTCCATGCTGATCATATATTACAGGCTATCTGTATTATTCTTAACAAAGAGCACCAGGAGAAAGAGAGGTTTATAAACAATTTTTTACATTGCCTTTTTTTTTTTTTTTTTCTGTTGTTTGAGAACCCTTTTCCTGTTGTCTGGGAAAATGAATGTAGCCTTTATAGAAAAATAGTGATTTTTTTCACCCTAGGAAGATTCATTCAAG
>WAAE01011802.1:0-25102 GCA_013400495.1 Nicator chloris | reverse complement strand
GAAAAGCATGGCAACAGAAAGCATCTTGAAATTCTTACCATTTCTACCTCCTAGAACATCAGGGTATTTGGATGCACAGTTTACTACCAGAAGTACTTAAGAACTGTATTTCCAACAGGATGAAGCCAAGCCATAGAAACTTCTGCAGTCATATTTTTCCAGTGGGGAAATAACTGTGATGGCAAACTCCAGTGACAGCTGGTGGAGTCTGCTGCACACGTTAATTAATAAAATCATGATTGTAAGAAACATATCCCAACATGTTTCCCCTAGATCCCTGAGTGCACATGTTAAACAGTTAGGCTGCCCAAGTTCTTATCCCTACCTGATTGCATTTCCTAATATTGTACATAATTTTTTCCTTGTCAATTACCATGTTCTGTTGTCTCTCCTCCGTCAGAGTCGTCCCCTGCTCTTCCTTTTTGAGCGCAGCCAGGCTGGCTCTGCATGCATGGGAGGGACGCGGCTGATGCGGCTTGAGCAGGATGGACTGCTGAGTTGGACTGCCTGGCCCTGGTGCCCAGTGGATTGGTGGTGATGTAGCCCTGGCGGGATGGATGGCGGCCACATCGGGCAACCTGGCGCCAGTGCAGATCAGCTTGGCAGTGCTGGCCGGCGTGGCCCCAGTGGGACAGATGGTGGCCGCGTTGGATGGCACCGCCCCAGTGCAGGGCGGCTCGGCGGTGCCGGCCAGTGTGGCCCTGGCAGGACGGATGGTGGCTGTGTTGGACGGCATGGCCCCAGTGCAGGGCAGCTTGGCAGTGCTGGCCGATGTAGCCCTGGCAAGACAAACTGCGGCCGCACTGCGCGGCCTGACCCTGTACCAAATGACTCGGCGGTGCTGACCGGTGTGACCTCAGCAGAATGGATGGTGGCCACATCAGGCTGCTCCTCCAGCTTTCCTGTCTCTGTTCCCCCATGCAACTGGGTGGGCAGGGCCACCCCAGGGGGGCAAACAATGTGGAAAGGCATGCCCAGGCATGTTGGATGAGCCAACCCACCTCTCATGCAAATGAAAAAGATGCTATGCATGGCAGGACGGTTTTAGAAAGGCAGACGCTGTCTAGCCACGGACTAAACTATTTAAGTGGCTTAAATTGCACATTATGGTTAGGGGGAAAGAGAAATTCATTCATCCCTAGCCTTGGTTTAGATTCTCGACGTGATTTGTGGGACAGGGACCCTAGCTTGGGCTAGGGAAGAGCCAGCAGGGAAATCAGAAAGGGGGGGAGGTGGGGAGCTTCTGCCTCACTGTACTGCCAGTGGTCAGTGGAAGGTAATGCAGCTCATCTCCCTTGGGGGCTCTTCAGTCTTGTACAATAGCGTGCTGCACAAGAGCACCCTGCCGAGACCTCCTGCATAGTGCATCGTGCCCGGCGTCCTGGACTGCAGATTTCTTCAGCAGATTTTCTTGGACGCACCTCGTCGAGCTTCCCATGCCACTGATTTTTAATAAAGAGCTGAATATTCAATAAAGGCATCAAACCATAATTTATTCATATCAATGATGACTAAGCTAATAAAAGATTAATAAATAGCTTTGTGCTTCTACTTAAATGCTGGGCTAGTAGTGTCTGCTGACAAGAGAATATACACTCTGGGCTGACTTCAGCAATTACTGCAGTCCCACATTCTGTGGCTGCACCTACTGCAAGTGTGACAACCACAGCTTCAGAGATGGAACACAAATTGGGGTCCCCAGGGGCTGCAAGAGGCCACGGAGCACACCGAGTAAAAGAGAAGTGCCTGACAGCACAGCAGAACTATTAGGAGTTACATTAGGTTTTTCTCAGCAGGACTATCTCACACAAGGGAGTTTTCATACCTGAAGCTTTTCATGAGTGTTTTATCCTGAGCAGGCTCTGCCTAAATGATCCTTAGATTGTAAATAATAATAATTTTTAAAAAGTGTTTTGTCAGGTTTGTACACTTTCTTCCTTTCTGTCAAATGATTAAAACTGAATATATGCAAAGTGGGGAAAAATAAGAGACCTAATGGATTCATAATGTCTGCCTACTGGACCTTTCCCTGACTTTGCAGCTTGAATATGTAGAAGTTCTATGAAATGCATCTGGAAAAAGCCATGGAGCCCTTAGAATTTTTTAGTAAAAAAATTTTGCAGAATGCATAGTCAATGTCTAATGCTCTTTCCCTTAATTACAGGGTTTGTCACAGTAGTAATTTTCAAGTGAAGATAGCCATACACATAGAATGAGAATTCGTTCTGCGACTTTAGTAGACAAATTTTAAATCAGTCTTACAGCTGGCCAATTGCTTTGCACTAACTGATAAATGTGCAATTTCTAGCTCAAATCATGTGATAAACAAACTCAGCTTAATACTCCTTAATTAAGGATGTTAAATTACTGGCATGCTTTCCTCATCTGGTGTGATTAGTTGAATGGAGTGGAGGAATTACCTTACTGAGGTGCCAAAATAGCAAATAACATACAATGTGAATTCCTAAAATTACATGACTAGCATTTTCATATTTGTCTTTTGGCCATATTGTCAGAATTTTTTTTTCAAGAACAGACTGCACCTCATATTACTAAATTTTACTACATAACATAGTCTCTTCACTAATAAATAAATAGCTATTCCCTAATGAGTTCTATGGATAATAGCTAGATTGTTTCCCCTGGACAGACCCAAATGAGATGCTAATAGCGAGGAGATTATCTCTTCTAGCCTTACATAAAAAAAAAAAGGCAAATGCAGCAGCAGGATTAACACATGGCCCAAGCAATAAGGGAGCTGCACGATTTTAAGAAAGGATTATCATTAAGAAGGAGGAGATAACGAAATGCAAAAGGCATCCCAGTCTGGATAAAGAGATATTAAAATGATAATCAGAGATCTTGTGAAAGGACTTCAATCTATCACTGTTCTAATTATTTTCTCATACCTAGAGATAACTGAGGATTTCTGAGCTGCTGCAAAAAAAGGAAAAAACAAGCCTTACATGTTTTTTTGGATTTCAGTCATCAAATAGCATGACTAGAGTATGTCTCAGAGATGACAGTTTCAAATGGATGCTCAGGTTACTCTAGTCACCTGTCTCAGCCTCCATACTGTGACTGCTGAGCCACTAATAACTCAGCTGAGCATCTGGAGAGAGTTTGCACCATATCTCTAGGATGAAACACCACTTAATGTTAAAACACTATCCTGTAAACGACAGTGCTTCAGGAATGTCTGCACAAGCATCTCAGATGTCTGACTCTGCAGGTGGAGAGAACAGGTGGAGGCAATATTTTCAAAGTTCTACCAAGCCATATTGTTCTTGCTTTACAGTCAGAGCTGTGAGTAAGATGGTTTTCTACCTTTCTGAAACTGTCATGTGGCACTATTCATTGTGCATATGTGAATACAGTGTATATTTATTATCAAAAAAAGAATCATTAAATTCTTATGATGACAATTTACCTCTATTTACTTGTATTACTAACTTATACTTCATTATAAATTGAAGATTCTTATTACTGTATTAGTCAAATACATACTTTTATGAATGATTACAGGAGACACAACTACTCCTTGATAAAACATTAATTGTAGCTGGCATATCACATAAAAACAAAATAGATAGAACTTCATAATATAGATTAAGCAGGAGATTAAATCCCTTTTCACAATAACATATAATTTTTTAAAGGTAATTCTGAAGGGTTTGCTGATGTTAAAATTATCAATTAAATTATAAATTAAATTATAAATTAAATTATCAGTTAAATTATCAATTAAATAATCAATTAAATATCAATTAAATTAAATAAATGGAAATCCATCCAGCCAAAGAAGTAATTTTTCCAAGATAAGGGTTTTGAATGGCAGTCAGCCCAAACAACATGAAAACAAAACAGGTAACAACCAGGTTCATTCATTCATTTTGCTCAAAAGCTACCTTTCTCCTTCTCTGAAGCTGAGATTATTGACCTCAATATGGCAATGGCAGGTGGCTGTATTGGGTGGTTAAGACATTTACTTGCAAAGCTTTTCCTTTTTCAATCTGAAAGAGACCTAAATTGAACCATTGCTGCAGCAAACAACTTTCTGTCACGTGTATCCTTCCCCACACTGCATCTGGCCAGCTCTTTCTTGTTTCCAGCCCAAAGGAACCTCCAACTACAGGCCATGACTTTTTCATACAACCATAAATACTGGAAAAATAGAGGGGCAAGTGTGCTCATCAACATTAGGAAAAAACAGTAGTGAAGGTTTTTGAGTCCTGTTAATTGACATATGGTCAGAAAAACAACTTCCCTCTCAATTAAAAAATCCATGAAGCATTATACCTCCACTGAGGTATAAGAGATCCTGAAGACTGGGGAAGAAGGCAAACTTACAAGTTTCATAACATTAAGTGGCCTACAGCTCAAGTGCCTCTCTGAAGTTACCAAAACCAATGGTAATGGACAGATTACACACCAGAATAGCCTCAGTAGAGCACAGAGCAGCAAAATTATGCTATGCCCCCTAACATGTATCCCTAATATGGGAAGCACATCCAATCTTCAACCTGTTCTGTGAAAGGAAATTACTAGATGGCATGAAATCCAGCTACTCCTTTACACCTTTCCCATGCTTCACATGCCTTTGGCTGGGGTCAATTTGTCACATCATCTTCTGTGGCAGCCATATTATTTATTAGTTTGCCTTCTTGCCCTCAAAAATCTCTTGTTTTTAAAAAGTAATTCGTGGGAAAAAACTATGAACACATTTGATATTCTTCCAGACAAGGGTGCCAAAGAACTTTGATCAAAAAATTAATCTTTATTTATTACAGGCAAAGGAAAAACATCCACTTTGGTTGAAAGCTGTGTGTCATAACTAGAAATTTATTTTAGGTTTTTCTGTCCTTGTATTTGTAGTCAGATTTGAAACAGTAGCAATGAACATTCTCACAAGAATCCTATTTCTCTGCATGCATGTCCAATAGCCAATCTCCAGAAAACAGGATTCCTTGAAAAACAGATTCATATGGAATGATAATAAAGCTTTTGAAGGATCCCAAGGGGATATCTGCTTATATTTAGAGTTATGCTGTGTCATGGTGCAAGCCAATTCAAATTGTGTTGGATCAGTTCAATCATGAAAGAAGGATCTAATATCTGCATAAATGAAGTGCAGCTTTTAAACACTAAGTAAAGGAGTTAGCACTTTACTGACCACCAAAATGCAGGAAGCACACCCCCTCCCCCACAATGTTTACTGGACAAAGTCCTGTGGCTCTCATGGAGACACATTTATAAGGAAACCTGGAAAATTAGAGTTGGAATAGTTGTGTTTCTCATGAGGGAGAATTCCCACCCTGAAGCACTGCTTCAGCTGCATGAGATCTTCCACAAGACTGCCATGTAATAAGCATTAATCTGCTATGCGTTCAGAATAAAACACAATCATCTGAAGACCAGAATTGTCTGTCCTAGTGTGTAAGAAGCAGCACTTCCACACCATAGTACAAAGTAAAACTTATTCTTTGATTTTTTTCAGCCATTTAACCTCAAACAACAAGCAAGATTTTGGCCAACAGAGCTCTAATATGTATGTAACCACTGCTCAGAGTTGTTTAACCAAAACCATCTCTCAATGGCAGATACACTATCAAATGTATTGCCTTCTATGATATGACTTCAGGGCCTCAATGAGGCTGATGTGATTTGCAGATAGGATAATGGAGAACCACGAAAACAGATAACATCACAATAACAATGGTTTCAGCTCTGCACCGAGGAATTTACTTTGTGTGTGTGATTCTAATACTGATTGATAAAGTTTCCTTAAATAAAATCATCAACAAAGAAATGTGAGTGCTTTGAATGTTATTGTGAATATTTTACAAATACAGTGATATGTCTTTAGCATACACAGCTAGAGACATAGGCCTGACATAGGTCATAAATACATTTTTAAAAAGTGATGTGGAGATAACACACAATTATATAATCTTCTAACAGTAAAATGGATAAGCTGGAATGGCATTACCTCCTGGACAGCCATTCTCTTTCAAAAGATACATCAAGATTTTCCTTGACTGCTGCACTGCATTTGTTTCCCTATTGTTCAACTTCAAGAAAGTCTCTTTTATGGCCATACTCTTCCATTCTCATTGGAATTCTCATTTCTATCAGGGATTATCAAACTGGAAGCAATCTTACACTTTTCCACAGCATGCAGATATGGAAGCACAGTTACAAGAATAGTGAATGCCTTCTCTATTCTGTATAACAATGCCTGTGGCAGCAGTTTGTACACATCTTTATTTTATCGACACTTTACACACCAAAAGTGAAATGATCCAGTGCAAAAAAATCACAGCTCTAACTTCATCAGAGTCTAAGAACTTCATCCAGCCATGAAACCTGATGGAATCTCATTTTATTTGGATGAGGCACAAATCACACACAGAAAGCTCTTGCTGGATTGATTGAGACACACAAATATACTTTGCATATAAAATTGTTATTATAAGATAGCAAATATCTTGGCAAATCTGTGGGAATATCTTTCAGGGTCAAGGTCATCTGTGTAATCTTCAGCCTTCCTTCGCATGAAGCGTTGTTTCTAAATATTAGATCCCTAGAGAAGAATGAAAATTTCTTTTTTGAAATGTCAATCTAATTGTTAATGGAGTGATCCACACTACTGGAGAGTACATGCTGGTCAGCTTCAAAGCCAGCTGAACTGTAGAAAGAGAGGAAGAACTGGGATTTTGAGTCATTTTCCTATGTTTGTGTATGTGAACATGTACAGAAGATATGGAACAGCATCCCAGAATCAGATTTAAAGAAAATCAGGGGGAAAGCAGCCAATGACATGAACCCACATTATTATAAGTTTTGGTAGTTACACATACAGAGGTACATTCCGAAGCCATAAAAATATGCATATTTAATAACCTTTTCTAGCTAAAGAAAATTAATAGTAAAATGTTATTCTAAATTTGAGGTGCTTTCAAAGTTGAGATTCTATATATGTAAATTAAATATTGATAGACCCTATCTCCCATGCATAGAAAAAAGCCTTAGTTCAGTAGTAACTATTTCTATCTGTATAATGCTCCTCTACAGTAGAGATATCACAGTCTAGTGATGATATCATGCATCAGGAAAGCAGGACTCTGAATTCAATGATGAGGTGGGAAAACAGCTTTGCTGATACCCACAGTCAATGATAAAATTTCCTGAATTACTTCTACCAAAGAGGTTTTTAAATTCTCTCACAGTTATCTAAACAGTGTTACAGCTTATCTGTGGCAGGCTTTTACAAAACAGTAAGCAAAAGAGATGACTGTGCACACTTTCTTCAGTCTCTAATACTGTAGGTGGCAAGCAAGAAACTGAAGTGCAGACATCAAGGACTGATGGTGAGGTGAGCCAGAAGGCAAGCTGGTGCACTGGGATGAGTGGAGCTGAGGTCTGGAGGAATCAAAGCTTTTCCAGCTGCAAAGATTTAGTTGGAATAACTGAATTAAACTTTCCAAGGGTGAAGCCAGGCTATACAGAGCAGACAATGGAGAATCTTACCTCCAGAAATATTAGCTTTGGATTTTACCCCAACAAAAAATCAGTTACATACTACAGATATATTCTATTCCATTCCATTCCATTCCATTCCATTCCATTCCATTCCATTCCATTCCATTCCATTCCATTCCATTCCATTCCATTCCATTCTATTCTATTCTATTCTATTCTATTCTATTCTATTCTATTCTATTCTATTCTATTCTATTCTATTCTATTCTATTCTATTCTATTCTATTCTATTCTGTATTTTAGGCCACTTTATACTACTGGGATACATGATGCTGGAACAAAATTTGAGTACTCAAGGCCCTGGCTCTTACAACACACCATGCCATGGTGGACTAGATGCATGAGTCTGAAATACACTCCTGAGGAATTAAATAATATTTTTTTCCCCTTGACATTGCATTTCCACATTTACCTACTAATAGGTATGTATGTATAAATTTACAGAAAAACATTTAAGAATTTTAATTATATATAGAAGAAACACACTACATTTTTAACTTACACTGTATGTGTAAGAATGTGACAGTTCAGTCATGGCTTTTGTACACATACAATCAAAATCTCATGTCTCCCTATCCAGCAACAGAGCAGCTTATTTCAACTTGTATGTGATGTACTGCTGCAGTCCCATCTTTCAAATATTTAGGAAGGTTACCAATAAAAATGCTGTATTTTCCAGAATTAAACACTCTACTGGTATAGGAAAGTGAGATGTTAGAATGCATGTATGGACAATGAAGAAATTAATACCTAAAGCTTCATTATCTTGCTGAAGGGTGCATGACAGAAATATTGTGACAGAGAGAGATGATCTTAATAGCTACCTTTTTAAATAATCCTAAACATTCCATTCCTGGAGACAGTGACTAAAGATGAAGATGGATTTACGCATTTTTCTGAGAAACTTCAAACATCAAAATGTGCAACTTCTGCTACAAGAAAATTCAATGCTCTTGTTATTACACTGGTCCTTTCACTTGCTGACTACATCTTATAAAGAAATCAAGAGACAGGAGTTCATTTTTTATCATCAAATGTGTGTCTCCAATTAGATCTTGCTTTCTCATCTCAAGCAAGAAGTCTGACAGGGTCAGAGGATGATGTACATGGATATAGTGTGAGTAGAGTCAATATTGCAGGAAGTAGAAGAGATATAACTGCAATGGAAATAAATCTAAGAAAATAAATTAATCTAAAAATGACCACATTATATTTCTCCTGAATTATCACAGCAGTTGCCACTAAACAACAACTCACAGGCAGAGAATAAATGATGACTACATTCAGTTATTTAAGCATTATAAATTAAAAGTAATGTTCTGACTCTACCAGTAGTACAGTAGTACTTCAGATGAATACTGAGGAGTGTGAGGGCAGTCTTTGGTCCTAGGGAGTTATTGTTATGGCAAATCAAGCAAAACATGTTTCTGATTAAAAAACCTGAAAACCTAAACCATGTGATCTACATTAGATCTGTTTTCCTCATCTCTTGTAGTTTGTCTCATCTACAGTCTGAAAATAAACTAAAACTAAAATATGTGAACTTAAATGTGGTTATGCACATTGTTGTTATCCCCCACCGATGGGTTTGGTCTGTCCCAGGTTGTCCCCCCCATCCCATTGTTCACCTCCCTGCCCCTGCCCCTTGGTCATCAGCCAGGGGCCAATCCCGTAATGGCACCACCCCCTGTTATCACCCACATTAAAACTTGAGCGGGAGCCCTGTCTCGCTCTCTCTTGCACCCCTCTCTGAAGAATAAAGGTCTCTGCGAGAGAGCCTTCTCTGACCTTTGCTTCAAACTTAGATGCTGAAAGTATCCAGGGACCAAGAGAGCAGAAAAGCTGCTCTGCTTTCTACCACTGATTTGACTGCTTGCAGTCTGAGAATGGCCTCTCCTGACCACTTGACTGGGGGAACAGAACTAGCCAGGCTCCCCGGTCCGTTGTGTCACTTAAAGGCAGAAGTGTTGGAGGTGAGAAGCAACAAGCATCTAGCTTATACTGAAAAAACAAAGAGAAAGGGAAAGGAAACCTGACAGAAATAAGTAGGAGTCAGGAATTCTACTATAATTCTGAAATTTAGAAAATGAAAACACCCACACACACACAAAGGGAACATACTTTTCTAAAAACCCAGCCCAAAGTCATGGCATTCATGTTTCATTTCAACTTAGCAATTTGGATTTATGCAGCTAAAACTTTTAAACATACTGGAGCGAAAGAGGAAAAGTATCATCACCTTAATTACTCACACTATGCACTTCTTGCTGCCTACCTAAACAGAGACAATTTTCAGCAAACTGCAAGGGAAGGTTTAAATTAAAGTAGGGAGTTGTTAATAAAAACATAAAATCTTTCATTTACTTCTAGGCAGAGAGTGCATATTTTACAAATAACCCAAACAACCAAGAGATAAGAATGAGGTGATCTGACAAAATTGTCAAAAGATGTGTTTTTAGATATGGTCTTTTATTTTATGTACTTTCTACTATAAGAGGGAGCAAGGCACTTGCAGTCAATGGCTGAGTTTTCATTTCCCTACTTACAGTAGACTATGACTGACAAAGTGGAGTGCAAGAAAATTTGATCAGAATTTTAACACATAATTTGAGTGCTGCAGTGACCATAGGTAATGTGTACAGCAGGGGAGAAGTGGAGGTTTTCTGAGAATGTCAAATCCTGTAGAAGAAAACAAACCTGGTTACAGCTGCCATGAACTGCAGTCCAAAGACTTGGGAGTCCAATTCATAGCAACTATCAGGATATTACATTAAGTGTTGATATAACACTGCTGGAGGACAGAGGTTCATCATCCTCCTGTTATGAATTTGTACACTGGATGTATGCTGCCCTTCCAAAGGGAGTGCTAAACACCAGAGACTTTCTAATCTTTTTCCTTCCTACCAGTGGGTAAGTTTGAAAAGCTTATTTTGGTCAAACTTCTATATGCTAGTTTTGTGAAAGTTTTTTTTTAACAGGAGCACAACCTTCCCAAATGAAATCACAGAAACTCTTCCCACCCTAGCACTGTCTTGCTCTCTGCTGAATATTCCCTATACAGTTAATTTTCTGTAGCATGCTTTCTCGTTAGGCAAGAATCTGACAAAAAAGGTAGCTGTTTCATCATGAGTCTATGTTTAAGGAACATTATTATTGAAATAAGAGCAAAACAGGAAGGATGCTATGTACTTCACATTTATTTGACCCTTTTTTCAAATATCTAACTAAATAACTCACCTACTGCAGTCATAATGAATACCAACACTTAGTAGGGTTTCATATTACTTTTGATTACTACAAACCATACTTGCTGGCCAGAAGTTATGAAGTGCATAAAGAGAGGATGTGGAAATTTAAAAGCACAAACAGATTTCAGGAAATGGTCTCTGCTTAATAGTGAAACAAACTGATGAATTCATTCAATACATTTTGCAGAGAACTACAGGTTCTAAAAACTGCCTTTGGTGAGCGCTGCCCAGGATAACATAGCTAGCCGTACATTTTTTTAGGATCGATTCCTCCAGATGGAAATGGATTTTCTGAGGCACTAAACTGAAACTCACATACTTGTGCACCAACATGGGATGAATTTGAATACAACATTGGAGTTTTTGTCTCTGTATCAAAGAATATAATTTCAGTTATTCCCTGGGGAAATAGAGAAAAAGATATCTGGGCTGAATTTCTCTTTCCTTACACATCTCAATCCACCAGATTGCTTAAAGAAAGAAAATAGAGAGAACAGAGTGAGCTGCTGGGATTATGATTCTGCATTCAGCCTTCTCCTACTTAGTTTTCTTATTTAAATTACACCTTAGCCATAGAGAATTGCCAAAGTTCCTCTCCTAGATTTTACACTCTTAATTTCTTCCCCTCACAGCATGGTTTCTTACTTTCTAAATAGCAAGCATGATTCATTATTTCCAGGCTAGGTCTTCCAGCAACAGAGAAAATGACTCTAAAGAATTCCAGGTCCCAGTAGCCAGAGGCCATGAAGAGAAACTTTGCTGTCCATCCTTTCTGGAAAATATAGCAGAAAACAATACATGAAATTTTAAAAAAAATTATGAATGTCTGAAGGATGGTCATCCTGGGAAAAACATCATAGTAATAAACCATAGTTTATAAACCTAATAAAAGGTTTAACTTTTCATACGTTTCATTGAATGTAGTGGTTTTCCCTAAACATAGTGATTAACTTCATTTTTGCCAAAGTACACCTTATTTTGGCACTATTGCCCTCACTGTAAAAATTGCACAGGACTTATCAATTGATACAAAAAACTATTTCCATATCCAAAGTTATTTTTCTGTTCCAACATTTCGGTTTGTCCTAGGGAAAAATAAATGGCATCCACAAGCAAAACAGTTTTGTCACGCTCTCGTGGCTACAATTCAGGGTCATAACCAACCCTGCAGACACCTGCTTGACTTTCCCTACAGTGAATTAGTTTTGAGTCTCTGTTTCGGAAGAAACCATCAATCCCATCTTGAAGTGGCACCTGCAATTGCAGACAGCAACAGAGCTTTCCATATCTCATCCTCTGCTGCTTCAAATATTGAGAAATAATTGTGTGGAATGCATCTACAAAGATTTGGATATTTGGCTGTACAGTTGAAATTTATCTTTACAGAACTTACTTGCAACAAAGGTTCTAACTCTGGGGAAAAACCCCATCACATGTGTAGTTAGGCAGGCCGCAGAGCCTGGAAAAAAAGACAGAAATACAGATGACCAGAATGGTTTTTAGATTCAAGATCTATGTGAACAGTGACAAATAGCTGATGAAAGAGAGCATTAATTAGATATTAGCAATGAAATTCTCTGTTGGTTTGTATAATACATGGGGTTCTCCTTACACTGCAGCAGTAAGGATTGCTGAAGAACACACTTCTAGTGTGTTCTTCATCATTGTCATTAGAGTCCTGCAAAGGTTCACACCCTTCAAAACCTCAGCAGTTGTTCCTCCTCTTACACATATCTCCACTTAAAATGAATCAGCCCAGATGTTTCAATTACACCCAGCAACAAACCACTTCAAAATGCTTTCTTATTTTTAATGCACTAGAGGATTTTGGGAAGCTTGCAGCAATATCTGAAATTCTAACCATATATTTTCAAAGACTGTGGGTAGTAAAAGACAAGAAGGAAGTGTGAGATATATCAAAATATATTTCAAATTTTTGCCTGACCTTGGTCTGTGTGAATTTTATAACAATCAAACATTTCCTACATCTGTTTTTCTAACAACTGTGAACAGCCAAGGAATATGACAAAAGCCATGGTTAATCTCTGATGAGTTCAGACTACTGAAAACTCATAATATCTTCTTTTCAACATAAAAGAAATTTACAACAGAGATAACAGTGGCAGTAAGGTACTTGTAGCTGGGGGTTTTTTTGTGCTTGTCTTTTCTTATGGCTTTGACCATAGAAATAAAATTTATAAATGTACTATAGGTTTTGGACAGCAGTGGTTTAAAACAACAATTAAATGAGCTGGCATATTTATGAGACACTCAGTGCTATCTTGTTGGATATAAGTTAGCATTAGGATTCATACATGCACAAAACCTGTAGAGGATAACACTGGACTTTCAAATAACGCAGTGATTTTTATATCTAATGTCAAGTTTGAATGGGTATTTCTTTTAACTGTCTCAATTTCATTAATAATGTAAGTTTCAATCAGTGTTTTTTGTTAGAACAGGATGATATTGTTTATATAAAAAATATTTTTTGAAACCTCCATATCCAAAATCTCAATGACTATCCATGTATACTTAGTACAGTGTAAATGTTCTCATTTATCTAAAAAATATTTGCTTGCATGTAATGTCCTTTTAACATAAGGAAATCAGTTATACTGCATTTAAATTATGCTTATAGCATCAAAACCTCTTTTTAAAAACACAGACACACTTCTCAGAAGAGTTTCATTCGCCCTCCACAGAAATGAAAAAATATATGAATGACTGACAAACTTTGCTTAATAATGGAATTACTATTAAATCAGTCCAAAGGTCTCAGGTTTTTGTTTCCCAAGATATGACAGATGAGAGTCTTTTTTCCCTGAATGCCCCGTGGTGAAGCCAGAGTCGAAGGCTGCCATTCCAGGTTTTTCTTGGTTGTTTATTATTTCTTATCTACAAATTCTTTCTGTGCCTTGCGAAGGTCTCACTGCAAAGGCATAAAGCAACTCCCTTGCCCACGGCAGGCGGGCAGAACCTTTATACTACTTTCTACGTATCTTTTATTTACCATTAATCACCAATACCTACTGTTAATGTTAGACATGTCACCTCTATCCTACACCAATCCCTGTGAACCACTACAGCAGAAAAATGGATACCAAGAAGAAGAACAAAAAGAACAAGAACCACACTCAAGTCCACCATATTTTTCTTTTGACCCCTTTCTAAAAATCCTAATATTCTACATTTGCACCCTGTGATTACTTAACTACTACTATTATTACTACTTTTCTTACATTCTCGTGACTTGTAATTCATTTCACAAGCTGAAAGCTTTTCCATGGACTGAGATCCAGGACAGTGTCTCTCTGGGGCTCTGTGCAGGGGGGGTCTCTGACCCCCTGCTGTCTCTCAGGGGTCTGTGCATGGGGGGGTCTCTGACCCCCTGCCAGGATCTCAAATCCTCCAGGGCAGTCAGAGGAGTGCCCTGAACTCAGACACAAAGGGAAAACAGAAAATCCAGGCTGTAATATACAAGTTAGCAGGTTATTTTACGTAACAAATAATGAATTCAATAGCTTCAACTGCGTCTTTTGATGCTCTGATGAAATCCTTCATCCCTATGTACTTAAAGTTCTGGATGTTGCTAAGAAGAGGGCTGGTAACATTGCCAGATTTTTTTGGATATTTTACTTCAGACTCCCACAAATGACTTTTTCTCTGTGCTGGTTTTTGCTGGGGTGGAATTAATCCTCTTCACCGTGGATGGTGGGTGCTATAACTCTCTGTAAGTTTCTTCCTGAGCTTACTTAGAGCAGTAACAGTGTACTTGCATGAGGGCAAGCACTAAAGGGATATTCTTAGAATGCAATGGAGCCTAACATAGAAAGGTCTTCATAATCTACTGTAAAACACAGGGCATCAGTCCTAAATCAATCCTGTTCAGGCCAGCTTGGGATCTTTGCATCATTGCTCAGGGATAGCATATCATGAGACCACCAACTTATTTCATACAAGTGTTGGACTTGTGGTGGCAGCGATTCTGAGTTTCCTGTTCCTTAAATCTAAATTAAAAATCTGCAAAAGTTTGGGTTTGCAATTACAATTGATGTTGTAACATTTTAATTATTCATCATGTGCAGAAGCGAGGCTCAACCAGGTGTAGAGCCTAGTTATCAGTGCATTTGAGCAGAATTAGGAGAAGTCTGAAAGATCAATCAACAAAGCAAAGTCTTACTAGTATGATAGGTATTTCACACATTGAGAACGTGCCTAAAAAACTGTAGATCAGAAATATGTGAGTGCAATTAAATATTGCATAAAATAACATGCAGTGTCATAAACTGAAGGCTTGCTGCTCTCGTCTCTACATTCATAATGTCGTTACTATAGTGGTTCTGAAACTTTGCCAAGAGTTATCTCCAATGTAATATAATCTGCCAATTGACTCCAATTAAATTTTAAGAAAAGATGAGGAGAAAACTAGCTCTTTGGTCTTGAGGATCAGGCTTTACCCCACAAGATCTCATGTCAGATCTCCAGGGGTAATATGAACTCTCTATAGGGATGTGAATTTAAATTTTTTAAATTTATTTTTTGTCTAAGCCTCTAAAACCAACAACAGTGGCAGAAATAGGTATAATCAGATAAAAATGGTAAAAATAGACACCTTTCTTTCACAAAAGAAGCATGATCACAATGAATATGATACCATTCATTTGACCTGATATTCTATGAAAAATTTCCATCATATTCTGCATGGCCATTAGCTGCAGACTCATGTACCACACTCCAATATGCCTACCCACTTCTGAAGTATCTGCCTACATCAAACCCACAAGCAGTGAGGAACTGTAAAAAAAAGGACTTATGGCTAAGGAACTGGATGAGGATTACATTGTAAACATTTATATTCCTTTCCTTTCCGTAGATTCACCTGTCTCAAAACTCACTTAATATGCATTGACCCACTGAGGGACTCAGGACAGGAGAGGAGCTGTGCTGGGATACGCTGCAACCAGCTGTGTATATTTTCCACTGGAGTGGATGCTCAAAGAAGCTCCTTCATCTAACCTCATATATGCAGTGAATCTGAGGCCATATCTTCAATGACACAAATGTGTGCCTGCCTACCATACCACTAAAATCAACAGAAATTTGTTCTCATAACAGAATCGTGGGACATTACAGCATGAGACAAACATTTAAGATACTGACCAAGTTATAGACTTTGTCTTTTCCTACCAAGGCATCTGTCTCAGCTTAAAAAATGGTACTTAAAAGGCTTCTTTCATTTATCAGTATTCTCTACTTATATATACAGATTTTAATGGAAAGTAATAACAACTGGAGTTTCTACAGTTCTTATTAACAGGTCCCTACTATTAAAACAAATTGAAGGATTTTTTTTATAACAGAAGTAACCAAGAACCGACATGAATTCATATGATGCTTTCTCACTAGGAAATGCCAGGTTTTTCTACACTTGCTATGATTTTAAAATGTAGCAATAGAATTTTACTTTTTAAAACAACCTTTTTCACTATTGCAACAACATAACAGTTATAATGTAAAGCAACATAGCATTACAATACCGATAATAAAATTTTATCCATTACTTTTAATATCATATGTAGGAAGAATAACAAACTACATGACACAGAAAAAAAATTTAAAAAATTCAAATCTAGGCAATGCCAAGTTGTTACTAAAGACAGCTCTAATTTTGTCCACAGACATAAATATATTATCATAAAAAGTTGCCATGATACAAGGCAGAATGTGATACAAGGCAGAATGACACTGTGTCATTGTGCTAACACAGCCCAGCACACTCATGCTGACACACATCTGCTTAAAAATGACATTTGCCAGACAAATGCAAATCTTCCCTCTACCATGATGCTTGAAAACAACCCTCTCTTCTGTTTCTACCACTCCTATAAATGCCTACCAACCCATATGACCTGGGAAAATGAAAAGCTCTGCTCAAATACCTGCTCAGATAACATTGCCTTCAATGCAAAAGTGTATCCAAAAATGGTAATGCACTTCAAGAGCAAGAAAGAAACTTTACGCCCTAGCACTGAGAGGTATAAAATATACCGCGCAAAGAGCTAGTACATAATTTAGGCAGACTCCCTACTCTTTCTCAAGACAGAAAAATGGCAGGAATACCCCCTCTGAATCCCTATGCCAGTGACAGCAGCAGGAGGTTGTTTATTAAACCTGCCTGCGTGACAGGAAGGTTTAGATTGCATATTAGGAAAAATTCTTCACTAAAATGGTTGTCAAGCACTGGAACAGGCTGTCCAGGAACATGGTTGAGTCACTGCCCTGGGGGTATTTAAAAGGCCCATAGATGTGGTGCTTAGGGACATGGTTTAGCGATGGATTTGGAAGTACTAGGTTTACAGCTGTACTCAGTGGTCTTAAGGGACTTTTCCAACTAATGATTCAACTATTCTATGATGACTGCAGGCAGCAGCTTTTTCTAGCACAACTCAACATAATGTGTATGTGTTATTACTTCCAAGTCCTTTGAAGAAGAAACGTGAGTTTGTGTGATCCAGCATCTGGTCCTAAAATTTTGAATCAGTTGGAAAAAAGTACTTAGGAAGTCAGAAAATACTTCCATGAGGCCTGGACGTCATATCACTCAAACTCCTCTCAGAGTAAAGATTCACGGCCAGGTAAGCAGTGGTAGAATAGTAATTTCACTCATTGTGCAAGAATCTTCAAAATAACAACAACAGCAGCAACAACAATAACTATGGTTTAGTATTTAAATACCTTGTACTTTCTGTTTATGAAAAGTATAGGCACCCTAATTTTGAAAACATTGCCTCAGTACCCATTTGTCAATTAAAACATGTGGACAACCTAAAACAATTTTTCACACAGACTTCTCTGCTTTCATTTAAGTATAGACAAAGCAAGTTACCATATGAATCTTTGAAATATCAATGACAAAATGAAATTGGACTTAAATCTCCTGCCAGTATATCTAGAGATAATTATAATGACAACAGTGTTAAATATTGTAACAAGGGCATATTAATACAATTTTCACAAAGGCCAGAGAACAAAAAAGCAGACTGAGTGTTCAATAACTCCTTTCAGTATAAACAATAATTGAAAGATTGAATATTAAAATGAAATATTATCCCGATTAAGCAAATTTAAATGTTATCCACATAAAACTGATTACATATATTAAAAACATGGAATGGAATTGTCAACTATTGAAATAAAACATCACCAAAAATGTATACAACAAAAGCTTCATTAATTTTACTAATAGTGAAGAATGTATGTACAGTACTAGTGAAATCCTAACACATTACCAACCTAAAGGAGAGACATTTCAAATGATTCTATTTCAGATCTTCAGATCAGAGTAATTTTCTAAAGACTTTCCCGACTGAAGGTTTAAGTGAATTGTCTCTATAGTTTTTACTAAAAAGGAAATTCCTTTGATAACAGAAAAAAATATGATGATTTTGAGGTTACACTTCTTACATGAAAGAGGAAGATCAGAGCAAGGCTGTCTTGGATATTGCTTGCTATTTCACCTCTGTCTGTTCTGTACACTGCAGTCCAGTTCTAATGTCCTTTCAGGACAATCCTTTACATTTGTAAATGATTACAAATACACTATCTGTTGCTTTTCTTCAAGTGTCTATTACCTGAAACACTATGGGAACTCCCAGAAACACCATGCTAAGCTTTTGTTTAGGAGGAGCCTTTCTTCTTAAGAACTGAGACATGACTTTCTATTCAAGGAAGTGCACCGTGTTGTGAATGAGCCTCTGAGGAATCAGAAGCCATGGTCTGAAGAAGTGTGCTTTCCACTGCTGCTGTCTCTCTTCACATTGTGCAAATATCTCTGTTATGGCTGTGTGTGTTTTTTCAATAGAGCCCAAGGAACCTGCAGTAACTGAAGTAACCCTAAACACTAGAGTTATTCATTGCCTAGGAGCATTGAAAAACACAGGATTTTGGCAGTGACAACCATGCCTCCATCTACTAAATAATGTCAAATGCACTGGATGTCCCTAAAAGCAAGAAACTTGCTATAGAAGGAAAGGAAGTAAATATAAAATAAATAATATTTGTTCTTGACAGAAAAGACACAGCAGTTTCTATTCCTTTCATTTTCCCCATATTTCACATTTTTGCACTTTCCGTTACTTCTTTCCAGCTGAGAAATATAAGCAACTCTTCCAGTGTACAAAGAGAACAAACAAATTTCCCAAGACTTGTGACAAAATCTTGCAAATTTTCTTTTATCCTGCAAAATTTTATTTGTGGCTCATAGGAGGAACTCAGAACCTGAGCAGAATGAGGCATTTTGTCTTGGCAGGGAAAAAAATATACCTTCAGAGCTTACTGATATTAAAACAAGCAGTACCAGTTTAAATTAATTTAACTGAGTCTCCAATTTTGTTTTCTTCCTACTACAGAATTAAAGAAATTGCTATCATATCCTTAAACAATAATTTACAAAGAGATTTAAACTCAGTTTACAAGAGATAAGCAATGGAGAAGTGATAACCAACCCTTGGCACCTTTTGGCTCTCATCTTTGTTCTCCAATATAGAAAAGATGTTCTTTGTAATGAGCTTTTCCCCTCCTACCAGCCCTCAATGACATCCAGGGAAAAGAGCAAATTAAAGGTTGTTCCTGTGAATTATTGAACATTTCCAACCTGGCTGAAGCAAAAGAGATTTATGCTATGAAACTACGGCTCTTTGCAACTCGTCTTTACTGTATATATTGTCTGACACACTAAGATAAGTCTCTCAAGTTTTCTCTCTCTGTTATATAGCCTATAAAGGTCAGAAGAGCTAAACTCAAAAATAATGGCATGGAGAAATGTCTGTATAGCTGAATGACTACTAGTTGACTATGATAGCATCACTTTAATAACTCAAAATAAAATTACTCAGGCCATATAGGCTACATACTATGTTTCAACATGAAGCAAAGAAATAAGCTTTAAATTAGATTCTGTTTACTCTATGAGAACTCTAGCTTTATTTTGAATGAGAGAAAGCAGTCAACCTTTGTTTGTCTCCTTCATTTTAACTCTAGAAGGAAAATGTTTGGCTCTGATATAATTCTAATTGCAAAAGCTTCTCTGTTAAACCAAGTGTCAGATCCTGATATGGATTATGTAATTATGCTAGATCACATGGCTCAAGGAGAGTAATTAAACTATGAGATTACTAAGGCCTTAGTACATACTAATTATGCACTACCTCAAAATCCATTTTGACAAAGACTTTTGTCTTTCTATGAAGTTTGAGAGACTACTTTTTCTTTTTTTAACAGCATAAAGGTAGAATAATGTTGCCAATGTCACAAGAGAAAACATTGATATGTACCAGGAGAGGGCCTTGGGACAGGCTCCCACCCCCCACTGAGTGTCTTAGTGTCAGTCATAGAACCATGGAATGGCCTGGATTGGAAGGGACCTGAAAAATCCAGTTCCAACACCTCTGCTGTGGGCAGGAACACTTTTCACTAGACCAGGTTGCTCAGAGATCCATCCAGACTGGCACTGAACACTTCCACAGTGTTCTATGGGGCAGCCACACCTTCTCTGGGCAACCTGTGCCAGGGCCTCACCACCCTCACAGAAAAGAACTACCTCCTAATATCTGATCCAAATCTACTCTATGTCAATTTGAAGCCTTTCCCCTTGTTCTGTCACTACATCCTCTTGTAAAAAAACCCTCTCTTTCTTGTGCCCTCCTTCAGGTACTGGAAGGCCACAGTTAGGTCACCTCAAAGCCTTCTCTTCTCCAGGCTGAACAATCCCAATTCTCTCAGCCTTTCCCCATAGTGGACANCTTTCCCCATAGTGGACATGCTTCATCCCTCTGATCACCTTGGAGTCCCTTCTCTGGACTCTTTCCAATAGCTCCATGTCCTTCCTGTGCTGGGACCCCAGGGCTGGAGGCAGCTCTGCAGGTGGGGTCTCACCACAGCAGGGCAGAGGGGCAGAATCCCCTCCCTCCCCTGCTGCCCACGGGGCTTTGGATGCAGCCCAGGATACACTTGGCGTTCTGGGCTGGGAGTGCCCATGGCTGGCTCATGTCCAGCTCTCACCCACAGCATCCCCAAGTCCTGCCGGGCAGGGCTGCTCTCCATCTGTTCATCCCCAGCCTGGGCTGGCACTCGGGGGTGCCCTGACCCAGGTGCAGCACCAGCACTTGGCCTTGTTAAACCTCATGAGATTCCCATGGGCCACTGCTTGAGCTTGTCCAAGGCCCTCTGTATGGCATCCTAAAGCTCAGGAGTGTCAACTGCACCACTCAACTTGGTGTCCCCTGCAAATGTGCATACTTGCTGAAATTGTACATCAGTATATTGGAATGGCAACCTGCACTTTCTTCAAATGTGAGTGATGATACAAGGTCTGAGGATATCAGAGTTAAATCTCAGCTTTATCCTAAGCTATGTCACAAGCATTGATTTCTTGTTTAAAGAACCTGACATCTGTTAGCTGAAATGTACTACAAGATGAATAAATGATGTGCTGAACCTATTAGAGATCTCTTAGCTAATCTCAGATGTGCTAATTAAAATAGAAGAGGTGCATAAAATATTTCAAAAGGTTTTGATATCTTGGGCACAGAACAGTGTTAATGGGGTTGCAATCCTTCTGGTGTCCAGGCAGCACTCACAGCACAGCTCTCCATGCAACCAAAACTCTAAAGTGTAGTTGTGTTGGGGGGAGGGGGGGTGCAGGTAGGAAAATGTTATTAAAATCTTATATTTTTTCTCCTAGAAACGATTTTCAATATCAACACTAAAACAGAGTGTGGGGTGTGAAACTCACAAATATATTTTAATGGCACACAAAATACCTTTTCTTCTTGCTTGCTACTACTCCCAGCCTACATGTACACCTGATTTAAGGGTACTGTAAAGGTTGAATAGTTACATGCTTCACAAATAACACATTAAACTACAGTTCTGGGGGAGAAATAGCATAAAAACATAATCCCTTTTAGAAGAAATCTTTAACCCCTATAGTAAAACAAGTATAAAATAGAAAAAAAAAATTTTGTGTTCTAAAAATGAATGCACCCTGTTAAATGCTTATGTTAGGAATTCTGTCACCAAACCAACCCAAATTATAGCACCTACCCTGCTTTTGCTGAATGTCTTTAAGAATATACTCAGGCTCCCAAAGAAGAAACAACACACTGAACTGAGGATGTCACAAGAGCACATTGAAAGCCCTCCAGACACAATGAGATAGTTTTACACAACTTTGAATTTACTTCCTCGATTGAGTAGTAGTGTTCTGTTTTGGTTTGGTTTTATTTTTTTAGTATGTTTTTTGGTTGGCTAGTTCATTAGTGGGGTTTTATTTCATTTTTTAATTATATGCTTATATGTTGAATAACAGAAGCCCTATTTTGAACAAGCAAATAGAGAAAAATACACACACACAAAAAATTACCCACAGTTATTATCCATACCTTAACTAACCACTCATCTTGCTGTGAGACCAGTGGCAGGAACAGAGTTTTCCTATACCATTTATAATTGCACAGTAACTTTGACTAAATATTTTTTTTTTTTTTTTTAGAATACTGCACTGCTTCTTTCTGCTTGTACATAGATGTTTGGTTTTATTTCAGCAGAAAATCAGATTCACAGAAATCAGAACCAGAAAGCACACTGGATTATACTTTTAGGCCGGTCTTCCAGATGTTACACATGTATATGCAGCATGGCCTAAAAATTATCTGTGTGAGAGGTTAGTTACTGCCATCACCTAAAGAGATTAAAGGAAGTTCCTATTTTGTAGAAAGGCACTATGATTTAAAGTGCCAAACCAAATATAAAATTAAATTTTTAAGGAAAAATACTGTTAACATGGAATAAAATTGCTGTCTTTCACAAAACTCAGTCTACAGTTTTATAAAATAATTTAATTGGAAGAGCACAAAGATAATGATCTAATAAAGTCTTTTTCATGTTTAATTTCTATTATCTTGTATAAAAATAGATTTGTCTCTCTAGGGAAAGCATTGGGTTTCCACAGATAGAAGTAATTTTACAGCATAAACATGTATTCAATGCTCCCATGAATACACAGTCTCCAAATACACATTATCAACAAGTTATTTTCAACTGACAACCTTCAAAATTTCTCTGATTCTTATACCTCTACAAGAGTTCTAAGTAACTTTATCAAAAGCAACTTTATTTGCAGTTTCAAAAATATTTTGTGGGACAATTTTTTTTGCCTTTGTCTTCAGAATTGCTCAGACTTAGACAGGTTTTCAAAATCTTTCCACAGGCCAGTTTTCCCCAAGATTAGCCTTCCATTCTCTTGGAACCTTTAAGCAATAATATTGCTCTGCACAATTTCTTGAAGCAACATAAATCACAAAAGCAAGGCACTAACATATCCTGGATGAGCAAAGATTAGCCTGTTGCATGGTATGACCTATTCTGTTCATCCTTAGAAAAAAAATTGTTTAAAAAAATAAATTCATTCCCCAAAATATTTACCTCTTTATGGAAGAAACAAAAAGAATTTATATCTTTATCTATTTAAACTTCAGAGGTTTTTTTACACTAAAATCCTGAAATAATGAGCATATTTAGTATAAAAGAAGAAATATTTTTTTTTTTGCTGCAGGTGTTCTCATGTTGAGTAGATCATGAATTACCTATAAAAAAAAAGACATTCACATTCATCAATAGATCTCAGTCAAAACTTAGGCGGACTGTGGGAGTTGGGGACATGGCTATATATATTTTGATCTGCAGCTGGATTGCTAATAGTAAAAGTTGATATTAAAAGAGATCTTCTTGTGAGAGTAGCAAAATTTGAAAATACAATTAATGTAGAGGCCTGACTGTAGCACTTATATTGTCCAGCTGAAATTTTGATGAGCCATGTTTTTGTAGAAACTTTTCTTATAGTTCAAACATTTTGAGCAACCAAGGTCTGAAGGTACATTTCTCTAGTATTGATTCAACTATACTAACTGTGCTTATGGCAATGTTGTGTACATCAGTTTGGGGTCTTGATTTTCTTTCATTTGGGATGCTTGAAAATGCCTCCTTGGTGTTGCTGTTTGACATACCTTTACTGAAGCTGAGTTCTTTTTTCTTCTCAAATGGACTACTGCTGAGCAAACAGCTTTTCTCTCTTGCTTGCTTTCATGTGTCATAGGAATAAAGTCATGCAAGATGACAGATTTAGTTTTATCTTCTGCTGAGTGACAATATCAGATTTATCATTAACTCTATTTTTTTCAACAGGGAAATAAATCATCTGAAGTCTTCTTTTCCTTATAGGGCAAAACCAATTAGCTTTCATATAAAATTACAATAAGATAAGGAAATTTTTTTTCCTTCAACAGCGATGAGCTCAAAGCAGGTATGCACTGGGTAATACAGCTTGAGTTCTCATGCATTTTGTTAGATATTTTGAGAATGTCTTCCCCTGTCTTCAGTGTAGCTGGGGAAACTGAACAAAGGGGTAATTTTCCACAATTACAAGCTTCTTTAAAGAGCAAAAAGGCAGGAATTGTACCACACATATTTGTAAAGACCATCAATACATTCTGTCTACCAGGGAGTCTCCTCTAAACTTGCTTCTTTTTATATCTGAACTCTATTTGAAATTCTATTTCTGCTCTTTGTCCATTCATTTAATCTTTCTATTAATTATTTAGTTAATAAGAATTTGGGAGTCTGTGCATTGCTGAAGATTTGAACAGCTATTGAAATATTTCAAAGCAAAACATTGAGCAGAGGGACAGGTTTCTCAAAATAAAATATTAATGGCAAGAAAAGAGGAATACCTATGAGTTTAAACAGAAACCAAAAAATATTCAAACATTTGAGCAAATGAGATATATCATATACAGGTTAGGAGTGTTAAACTTATATAGTAATAATAGATTCTTCCAGGGATATGAGATGGCTAGACAATTGGTTCCTAAGTGTCAGTAACATCTCAGATCCATTTTAAGAATCTGTACAAGCAGAGATAATCCTTCAACATGATGCTGTATTAATATAATTACTGTATGTCAGGTTAATAGCTGGTTGACCACATAATGAAATTACACTTTTCACAGGTTTTCTATAGGATACTGACCCTAATATATATGTAAAAAAAATGTTGTATGTTGCTGCATGACTGAGAGACAGGACTTCAAATGAAGGGTGCAAAAAGTAGTCCAAGCAAGAAGCTCAAGCAAAAAGAAATCAAAGGCCTGAGCAATAAGAAGTCGGAGTTAAAGTCATTGAAATCCAAGAAAAAAGGGGTTGAAGTAGTTTCCTTTCCTCTCGGTTCAATCTTATATACTGTTGCAGCTCCA
>WAAE01011800.1:0-29219 GCA_013400495.1 Nicator chloris | reverse complement strand
GGCCCCGCGGCCCCGCCGAGCCCCGGCCCCGCCGCGCAGCCCCCGGCCCCGCCGGAGGAGCCGGCCGCCAAGAAACGAGAGGAGTGCGACGGCAGCAACTCGCTCAAGAAAGAGCCGGGCAGCCCGAGCGTGTTCCACGGCAAGCTGGAGCAGATCCCCGAGCTCGGCAGGCAGGACAAAGAGCGGCAGGAGGCGGCGGGCAGGAGGGACAAGAGGGACGGCAGCGATGGAGCGCCGGGGCTCGATGCTCCCAAAAGCAAAGGCGCCGAGCCGGGACCCGGCAAAACGGCTCCCCCGGAAAGAAAAGAGACCGAGGTCAGCAATGTGCAGAGCTCCCCGTCTCCCAAGCAAGGAGATTTACCACGTGATGGTACGTTCCCAATTTTTACCTCCCCGGGCAGGGAGCGGACAGGAGCCGGGAGGTGCCGGGGGGCTGCGAGCCCGGGGCGCGGGGAGGGCGCAGGGTGCACCCGCGAGAGCGGCACTCACAACAAAGGGTGGCTCTTTACACTGATAAAAACCCAGGGCAAACGGGGAAAATGAATTGCCTGGCTGGCTGCACAGCATCTGGTGCAGCAGCAGCTGTCAGTGGCTTCGTGGGATCCGAAACTTGAGCAGTGGGTTTTCAAATCCGTGACACCCACAGGGGTCCACGCTGCTGTCCCCTGGGTACCCTGCCACACCTCCCCCGAGCAGAGGTACCCCCTGATCACGAGCTGTACTGTGAGCAGGGTGATAGCAAAGTTAAAACCTTTCAGCCTCTGCCAAGGGAATCTGCAGATTGTGCTTTTCCCGTAAGCTTCTGGCACCTTTTGCTGTTTCTGTCTGAGGGGAGCACAAGAGTGATGGGTGCACTGATTTATGGAGTTAAGCTCTTGCCGGTGCTGAAATTCAAAGTGGAATTTCCTGTCACTTTCTGGAAGCTCTTTCCCAAACCCCCCGTTTGAATGGAGCCGTTCCCATTCCAAGGGTCAATAGCAGCTTGTTGTATTCTGTGGGGTTTGTTGTTTCAATAGTGCTGTGGTGTATGAGGTCACTCTTCCCGGATTGAAAATCTGTGAGAAGAGTAGTTAAGCTTTGTTCTCCCGCCTGGAACAACATCCCTGTGTCCCCCTTGCCAGCCCCAGGCAGCAATAAACCTGCTTTTTTCCCAGATTTTGGATGCGACGACGGTGTTTGTGCTTTGTCTGTCGCCCGCGTTAACGAGAGGAGAGAAAACGTGTCAGGGGATAAAGACAAAAGATCTGCAAGAGCATTTTTGCATCCTTTTGTAGCCAGCGGGTCTGTCAGACGCTGGGAGGACTGGTGTAACATGGCAAGTGTCACGTTGTCGAGGGAGGGGAGGGTAAACACCGGTGTGCAGAGGGGTGAGCTCAGCTGGAGCCCCGAAACACTTGGGGGGAGCTGAGCAGGGCAGCCCCCGAGGGGCTGTGCTCACACAGCCAGGGATTTGTTCTCCTCTGGCTTTGTGGTGTGTGAGTGACACCCCATGGTCACTCAGGCAGCTCTCGCTGCCCGTGCCAGGCTCTGCTCATCGCCCCTCAGCCAGCAGTCACTCACCACTGCTGTGCCTAATTAGAGTTCTGCTGTCTCTAATTATTGCTCTGAGATGCTTCCGTTCCCAGTCTCATGCTTGGGGAGCTGTGGAGCGAGGTTTGGGCAGTACAAACTCCCCTCTGGGATGTGCCAACGTGTCTCCCCTTTTCCCTGAAGCAGGAGCCCCAGGAGGGGCTGGGTTGGAGGGACCTCAGAGCCCATCCAGTGCCACCCCTGCCATGGGCAGGGACACCTCCCGCTGTCCCAGGCTGCTCCCAGCCCTGTCCAGCCTGGCCTTGGGCACTGCCAGGGCTGGGGGGTTGAGGATGGGGAGATGTTTCCCTTTCCATCCTCTCAGTGTTCCCTGGTTCCTCAGGGCTGGCTCCAGGGACAGATTTTAACGAGCCCTGACTGAAGAGGTGGCCGTGGTGGTGGCAGCACCTCAGGAGAAGAGCAGAGCTCTCAGCTCCTGGCAGGCAGGTGGGAGCCACTGGCTGCCCTGTGGTGGTCACAGGCTGCCCTGTGGTGGTCACAGGGAGGTCCTGGCTCGAGCCAAGGTTGGGTGGGACACCTGGGGATGTTCCCTTGGGCTCGGGTCAGACCCTCGTGTTCACCTGGCCTTGGTTTGGTACCCAAACATTAGAGGGTCATCAGTTGTCTTGGGAACTGAAGCATGGCAGGAGTCAAGAGATGCTGGCAGCAAATGTGGAACAGAAGAAAACCCCAAAATTCTGTATTTGCTCACACCTCTCCTGTCACAGAGTTCTCAGGGTGAAGGGGTTTGCCATCACCTTTCATGTCACAGACTTTTGGGGGTTTGCTGACACCTTTCATGCCCCAGGTTTTTTGGGGTTTAATGACACCTTCCACGTCCCAGTTTTAGGGTTTTGCTGACACTTTCCATGTCCCAGGTTTTTTGGGGTGGTGGGATTTGCCAACACCTGCCCTGACACAAGGTTTAACTACAGGACAAATCAGCAACAAGGTTCATGTTTTGGGTGGCTGGGAACCCCAGTTTGGCTTGGCTGGTGAATTCTGTCCAGCTCAAGGGGCAGCTGTTTGAAAGCACAGCTCTGTGGGATCTTTAAATCAGACAAACATTTAAAACCTCATCTGAAGTGGATTGACATGTTTTCCCCAGAGGGGCTGAGCATCAGTGATGGAAAGGTCACTGAGATGGGAGTGCTCCCAGTGTTCTGGCTGGGTTGTGTTTTGCAGATGGTTTATTCAGATTGCCAAGGGTTTTTTAGCATTTGGTTTAAAATGTTGTTCTCACAGTCTTTATTATAAAAGCTGGTGTGTTGTCCTTGCAACCACAAGTCTGGGTGAGCTGATACAGAGATAACTGAGCTGGCAGAGCTCTCACAGGCATGACTATCATAGAATTTTAAAACTTATTTGCTCCTTTTGTAATTTTTACTCTTTTAATCTCTGGATTTGTCTTCTCCTGGAAGCAAACAAAACAGTAAATGCAACTAAGTGTTTTCTGTATGTGCAGTTTAGAGGACTTTCAAAAAGAAAAGAGAAACCAGACAGAAACTCCTCAGATGCTCCTGAAAAGCTTTCAGACTTTCTGTGCTGAGGACTTTTCCCTCTCCCTGTTAATCAGCAGAGAGGTGGGTGCAGTAAAAATAACTCCCCTGAGCAGGCAGTGCTGGCTGGAAGGTGGAGCTGCTGCTAAATCCTATTTCATTCACAGCTCAGTTGCCTGAGGTCCTGCTCAGCCTCCCTGCCTCAGCTGGGCACTCACCCTGCAGGTCTCCACGAGGCACAGGGGGCAATGCTCCATTTTACCTGACAGAAAGAGATTTTTCCTGCTCTTTGTTAGTCCCTTCCTTTTTCTGCCTGCTCTGTCTGTTCACCCTGACCTCAGAGCTCACATCTGGGGTAACAAATTCTGGCACCTGCACCTTTCTTCATCCTAAAAATACTTCAAAGAATTGTGCAACCTGATCCAAATCATTTGTATGGTATCTCCACCGAGAGCAGACTTCCTTGGTTCTGCCCACCCAGGGTTGTGGGATATTTTTGCTAAAAATCTGCTCCTCTTGTGTTCTTTAAGTAGGAAGAATCAGGAGAATTGTACATAAAACTTTTCTTCCTTGCAGACAGGTGGGTGTTGGTGTGATCACAGAATCCCAGGACGGTTTGGTTGGAAGGGACCTTAAAGCCCATCTGATGATGGCACATTTAGTTTCATTTTAGTTCCATCTTAGTTCCATTTTAGTTCCATTTTAGTTTCATTTCAGTTTCATTTTATTTATTTCCTTTTCAAAGCTGCCCCGAGGGCACTCCTGGTCCAAGCCCTGGCGTGCCCATGGAGGGTATTTTGGGTATTTTGGGTATTTTGGGTATTTTCAGCCAGGAGACCCTGGCTGCAGCTTAGTCCTGATGCCCTGAGCCCCAGGGCCTGCCCAGCTCCCTCAGTCCCTCAGGAATCCAACCTCCCTGGACAAGTGGCCGTGTTGTCCCCAGCTCTAAGGACAGGTGTGACCCCCGTTCAGAGCTGAGTGGGGTGGGATTTATTTGATTGGCATTGATTTGTAGCCAGTGTCACCTGCAGCGGTGTCACTGCCATCAGTGATGTCCTTCAGCCCTGCCCTCACCTTCTGCCTCCTCTCACTTCACCTCCCTGCAATGTTTTCTGCTCTGAAACAGCAGAAACTGCAGGTTGGGTCTGTCACACCCAACACCAGCTCAGTGTTTGCATCAGGAAACCATCCTGGGTGTCCAGCTCAGGTTTCTCTATAATCCATAAGGTCCAGCATCACTTCCAACCTCCTGAAGGGTTTTTTGTCAGCAGAACACTGTGGTTTAGATGAGTACAGAACCCCAGACAGAACGCAGAGAGGCTGTGAGAGCCTGAGGTTTGCACTGATTGCAGATCGTGGTGGGATGAGGGATGTCAGCCCAGCTGCCTGCAAGGAGCCAACACTGCAGTGCTGTGCTGGGGCTGGCAGGTTCCTCACCAGGAAATCCTGGTTCTGTCAGGGGAGAAAGGCAGAAAGGATTGCAGCTGCTCTGTGCCTGGCTGGAGCTGGGGGATACTGGGGAACCTCACTGGAATTCGTTGGATCATTGGTGACACCTTTGTGCTTGAGTGTTCCGAGGCAGGATTGTCTGGATTTTGCATTTTGAACAGTGTGGAACAGCAGTTTTAGGCCTTCAGACACTGAAAAGCTGAAGAGAGACTTTGGGCAGAGGCCTGGAGTGCCAGGACACAGGGAATGGTTTCCCACTGCCAGAGGGCAGGGATGGATGGGAGATTGGGAAGGAATTCCTGGCTGGAATTCCCAGAGCAGCTGTGGCTGCCCCTGGAGCCCTGGCAGTGCCCAAGGCCAGGCTGGACACTTGGAGCAGCCTGGGACAGTGGGAGGTGTCCCTGCCATGGCTGGGGTGGCACTGGATGGGATTTAAGGTCCCTCCCAAGCCAGAGCAGTCTGGGAATCTCAGAATTCCAGGTAAAAACCCTGGCTGTCCCCTGGCCCAAGCACTGCCCAAGCTCAGTTGGCCACCTGGAGATCCTCTGAGGTTTCACCAACATTCAGAGCAGCTTTAGGGCCAGCCTGGAACGGGGATTGGGGCCCTGCTTGTCCCCTGCTCCCCCCTGGGTGTCCTTGCTCAGGAGCTGCAGTGGGGGTTCTGCTGCTGGGTCACTTGGATGGGGAGGTGTGGCTGCGTAGTTCCAGCTCATGCCCTGCTGCATAAACGTGGCAGGCACCTCAGGTTGCTCTGATTTAGGATTTCCCTCGCTGGGCTGAAGAGAGTCTGAACAATCCTGGAGCCTTGGGTTTACCAATGCAGGGGAAGAGGACATCTGCCTTATTCTCAGTTCTTGCTAACGAGGGAAAATGGACACCTTGGCTGAGTTCTTGTGTTGCCAAATAAAATGCTGAGCCCTCTGTATTTGGGTCAAGCAGGAGATGTTGATTCAGCCTTTTCTGGAGAGGAGGAAGCAGCTCAGGGTTGTATTTATGCCCAAATGAAATCTGTTGTATTTGTAGATACTTTTCCATTAGAGCCTTAGACAAAAGGGTTTTATTTGGGGGTGATTTTGCGGATGCAGCTGCTCCTTTGGGGTGCTGGTGGGTGAGGAGGGAGCTGGTGCCTCTCGTGGTTCCACAGGGGCAGGTTTTGTTCCAGGGCTTGTTTACATTCAAGAGGGAGAGTAAAGACAAGGATGGTCATTGCCTTATTGCTTAATCTATTTCTCTTCATGGCTTTTCAGCTGATGAGTGTAATCCCGCTGGGAATTACGGAGCTGTTCATTGAAGGATGTTTTAGTTCAGCTTAGCCTGCTGGATATCCCTGGCTGGGGATCTGGGGATGAAGCTGGCCTGGTTCACGTGGGGCTGTGGGCAGGGCAGGTGGCCCAGGGGCCTGGCACACAGAGGGACAGCATTTCGGGGACACAGGCTCAGATGTCCATGGAAATGCTCCTTTGTTCGAGGGGAGAGGAATCACAGACCAACATGGAATGTCCTGAGGCAGGAGGCACCCCCAGGGATCACTGCTCCAGGCCCTGGCCGTGCACAGACACCCCGAAATGCCACCCTGGGCACCCCTGGGCGCGCTGCCCAAAGGCTCCTGGAGCTCTGGCAGGGCTGGGGATGTGCCCATGCCCTGGGCAGCCTGGGCAGTGCCAGCCCCCTCTGGGTGGGACACGAGGTGTCCCAGAAAGCAGAATGGGCTTCCACATCCAGCCCTTGCCTACCCTGGAAAACAGAAACACTTGTGGCCCTTTGAGAGGAGCCCAAGACAGGTTCCACCAGGGTCTGCTTTGGACATGAGGATGATTTTTGGCAGTGCCTGTTCTTGCCTAAGCTGCTGGTTTGAGCAATAGCTGCACACAGGCTTTGCTCCTGAGCTCTGTGATTTATAAAACAGTGCAGTGACACGGTTTAACTTTAAAAAGATCCCCCTGGGCACATTTCTGTAAAGTGCTGTTGCCTCATTTTACTTCTTCATGGAATACAAACAGGAAAGCTTTTCAGGATTCGTGCCTGTTTGGGTTTTTTCCCACACAGTTGCAGCTTTCCTGAGAGCCGTCACACCAAACTGAGGGTGAAGGGCTCTGGGAGGCTGAAGGTTTGTGTTTGCTCCCTGCTGGCTTCAGCTCAGCATCACCTCACACCAGCTGGGGCTCGGGTGCCCTGCATTTGTAGGGTGGAGGTGGCAGAAGGATGCTTGGTGTGGCTTTCCTCCAGCAAGTGGAGTTGTAGGAATTCAGAAAGAGAGAGAACAAAAGAAAAAACTCCATCCATTTGTAAATCCTAATGTTTGAAAGAGGGAAAGGTCAGGTGAAGATACATGGAGAAAATTCCTGGCTGGGAGGGTGGGCAGGCCCTGGCACAGGGTGCCCAGAGCAGCTGTGGCTGCCCCGGGATCCCTGGCAGAGCCCAAGGCCAGGTTGGACACTTGGAGCAGCCTGGGACAGTGGGAGGTGTCCCTGCCATGGCTGGGGTTGATGATCTTCAGGGTGTCTCCATCCCAAACCATTCTGGGGTTCCATGATTCCGTGCCTTTGAGTACAACGTCCCAGTGCACAGCTGGTCCTGCAGAGGCTCTCTGGAACAAGAGGTGACAAAGAAAACATCCTGGTGGAGGAGCTGGCACAGGCAGTGGCCAAAGGAGAGTCCTCAGCCTGGAAGAGGGAACAGGGAGAGGGAGCTGGTTGTGCTTGCTGTGTGAACAGCCCTCAGTGACAGGGGAGCTGTGAACGAGAGGAGACACTTCTGGTTCTCCAGGGTAAGAATATGGGTCAGCAAACAAAAATAGCAGCAGCAGCTGAAAGCAAACCAGGCTGGGTGACTTGTGAGAGTTTTCAGCAAAGCTGTAAAACAGCTTCTGCCAGGAACTTGGCAACGGTGAGATTTTAGCTTTTCTTTCTTTTTCCAGGAGGGTGATCAGGTATGGGAGGAGAAGCCCCCAGATGTGGAATCTCCATGGCTGGAGAGGCTCAGAATAAGACTGAACACAGCCTGAGCAGGCTGGTGTAGTTGGAGTGGGGATTGGGGTGAATGACCTCCCCCCATCCCTTCCACCCTGCCTTGTCCTGTTATTCCAGTGGGACATGGCTGCAGGAGCTCAGGAGCTGTGGGACAGCCCCGTGGTTCCCAGGCTGCAGCTCACAGGGTGGCAGAGATGGCTTTTGGAGGAGTGGCTGGGATGGGTTTTTTCTCCTTCTGGTTAGGAATTCCATTTACAGTTACCCACAACCAGGATTTGGCTTCAGGAAACCACTGGAGGAGTTGTGGGCATGGTGGGCACCCCTCTCTGCAGCTCTGACAGCACTCACTCAGCCTGGGCTGGTTGAAGCCTGGCCCAAAGCCCTGTGCAAGCAGAGGGGGCTGCTCCAGGGCCACCCAGGTGTGTCCCTCCCAGGTGTGAGTGTCCCCATGGAGGGAGACTTTGGAGTGTCTTTGGGAGACTGCTCAGTGTTCCTGTGTCCCCTGAGGGATGTCCCTGCAGCTGGACAGGGATCACAGGGCTCCAGGGTGGACTGGGTTGGAAGGGACCTTAAAGCTCATTCAGCTCCAATGCCCTGCCATGGCAGGGATCTCCCACTATCCCTGGTAGATCCCTCCCAGCCCCAATGTCCAGCCTGGCCTTGGGCACTGCCAGGGCTCCAGGGGCAGCCACAGCTGCTCTGGGCACCCTGTGCCAGGGCCTGCCCACCCGGCCAGGGAACAATTCCTGCCCAGATCCCACCCAGCCCTGCCCCCTGGCACTGGGAGCCATTCCCACTTCTTCCCCAGCAGGGCTGTCCAGCCCTGGCACAGCTGCAAGGTGCAGTCCCCTTCCTTGGAGGGACTTGAAGGCCCTGTGGACGTGGCCCCTGGGGACACGGGGCAGTGCTGGGGGGGCAGTTGGACTCCATGCTCTGAGAGGCTTTTCCAGGCTCAGCAAGCCCTTGGCTGACTTGCAGGATGAACTCCCTGGGAAGTTCTGCTGACCTGCACTGGAGCTCTGCAGGAACCTCTGGAGAGACACTCAGTGTCCAGACTGGGAAGTTTTATGGAAATAAGGGACAGACTGCTCCATGTTGAGCTTTGGGGGCAGCTTTGGCCTCCCCACAGCTGATAAAGGAGCTCTTCAACACTGTTCTTTTTGGAGAACAGAGACTCTTAAAGCCATTGCCACTTTGGCTGTGCTGGATCAGGTTTTCTCTCTTCTAAAGGAACCACCAGGAGAGGGGCAGTGAGTAGAGAAGTGAGAGCTGAGGGATAAAACACGATCAGAGTCTCCTCAGGCCCCAAAGTTCCCATGGCAGGTGGCTGCCAGCCCGGGTGAGGCTGTGTCCCTGCAGGGGCTGTCCCTGCTCCGTGTGTGTCACCAGCCCCTGGCAGGCACAGAGCCCTCAGGAGAGCCCTTTGGTGGCTCCCTGTGCTGGAGCAAGGCAAACCTGAGTTCCATTTCCCACCTTGGTGGCTCCCTGTGCTGGAGCAAGGCAAACCTGAGAGTTCCATTTCCCACATTTCCCCCTTTGGTGGCTCCCTGTGCTGGAGCAAGGCAAACCTGAGAGTTCCATTTCCCACCTTGGTGGCTCCCTGTGCTGGAGCAAGGCAAACCTGAGTTCCATTTCCCACATTTCCCCCTTTGGTGGCTCCCTGTGCTGGAGCAAGGCAAACCTGAGTTCCATTTCCCACATTTCCCCCTTTGGTGGCTCCCTGTGCTGAAGCAAGGCAAACCTGAGTTCCATTTCCCAGTTCCCACATCTGGGGGGAGACCAGCGTTGGCTTTTAGCAAGAGGAGCTAAATCCTGCTTTTCTGGGTGTAGTTTTGGCACAGATCATCTCATTATTACTGTTTGTTCTGAAAAATCACTGCTCATTTATTCTGAGTCCAGTTCTATCCAAACCCCACGTGGTGTTGTTCACTTGGTCCTTCATCCAGCCATGGATGGTTCCTGGACACAAATTGATTTTAAAATTTGGCTTTTTAACTGCTTGGCTTTAGTGGGGCTTTGCCAGAGGCAGTTTTGGTGCTTTGGGCTCTGTGGGTGGCCTTGGCTGAGCGTGCCAAAGCTCAGAGTTGGCTCAGCCCAGCTCACACTGTACCAAGCACTGGCACTGATGGATCCACGGGGGATAAATCCGTGTGGAGTGCTCACAGGGGCCCTGAGAGCTGGGTGTGGGCTGGGAATGGGCTGGGAATGGGCCAGCAAGAGGGTCAGGCACTGGGATGGGGCTTTTCCAGGGAATGCTGCCGAGTTTGAGCCCAGGGATGTCTCTGGAGGACTCTTGGTGTTGCTGTTACAGAAGACACGAGGCCAGTTAAGAGTTCGCTCCTTCCTCGCTGGTGCCCGGAAAACCCCAAACAGAATCCTGGAGTTTGTGGGTTTAGGGGTTATTGTGCAGTCTTTGCTTCTCACTGGTGCACTTAAATGCAGAATTCCAGGCTGGTTTGGGTTGGAGGGACCTCAGAGCCCACCCAGTGCCACCCCTGCCATGGCAGGGACACCTCCCACTGTCCCAGGCTGCTCCAAGTGTCCATCCTGGCCTTGGGCACTGCCAGGGCTCCAGGGGCAGCCACAGCTGCTCTGGGCACCCTGTGCCAGGGCCTGCCCAGTGATAGGAATCCTTTCTTGCATTGTTGCTCCTGGAAATTGTTGAGACCTCCCCAAAAGTGTGATTTTCACCATGAGAAACACGGGCAGCGAGTCGGGAGCGGTGGGAAGGGGACGAGGATGGATGCTGCCATCCCAGAGAGGAGCAGTGCAGAGAACATTCTTGGTGGCAGGGCTGTGCCTTGGAGGCATCAGCTGCCAGATGGGAATGTCCTTCCCTGTCTCCTTGAAGCCCCTTTCCCTGGGGACAGGTTCCCTGGTGGTGCTGACTCAGCGGGGCCGGCTGAGCAGCCGGAGGAGCCGGCTCAGGGCACAGCAGCTCCAACAAAATGCCTTTCAAAGATCTTTCAGGGGGTTCTGGCTGTGCTTGGGGGAGCAAGCAAACTGAAAAGTCTCCTAAATAATTCTTGCAGCCTAATGAACAAATTTGATTAAGGTTTGGCAGCTTTTCCTAATATTCCCTGTAAGTAGGAAATGGTCCCAGTTCTCCGCTCTGAGGACACGCTCGTAATTAAAGCATGAATGAGAGAAATGTCCTGATGAGCACAGGACAAATGAACACTGAACCCCAGACCCATCCTTCTGTACTCCCTGGGGGAGGGTGCAGGGTTGTGGATCCTGGGATGTCTCTGAGAGATGGAGCCTGAATTACGGCCCCTCAAGCAGGGAAGTTCTCGACCCAATTCCCCTGATTTAAAACAAACAAACAAACAAACAAACAAACAAAATCATAATATCATCATCATGGAATGGTTTGGGTTGGAGGGACCTCAAAGCCCACCCAGTGCCACCCCAGCCATGGCAGGGACACCTCCCACTGTCCCAGGCTGCTCCAAGTGTCCAACCTGGCCTTGGGCACTGCCAGGGCTCCAGGGGCAGCCACAGCTGCTCTGGGAATTCCAGCCCAGCCCCTCACCACTCTCACAGGGGAGAATTCCTTCCCAATATCCCACCTGTCCCTGCCCTCTGGCAGTGGGAGCCATTCCCTGTGTCCTGTTCTGTTTTTTATTCACCTTCTGTTAAGCAACATGAAATAACATGGAATTCATGTTGTCCTTGGTTCAGAAACGTGGAAGCTGCTGGAGTTCAAATCCCAAACCTTTGGTTGTTGCAGGATTTGAGGAGCACTCCCTGATCCTGGGAATTCATGGCATGGGTGCAGCAAGCCCTCATCAGGCAGGGGTTTAATGTTGGTGCTGAATTAGCTGAAATAATTCATGACTTCCACCAGCTGGGAAGTCACCTTGATGTCAGGGATATTTGAGACTGGTAGGACTCCAAATGAAGCCTTTCCCAGGAGCAGGGACAAGGCAATGGGCAGGAGGTTGTTTCTCAGGAGGGGGAGCTGCTGACAACTGCTGCTGCTGGCATTGCTGAAGGTGGAACTGACAGGTGAAACGAGGGAGAAGACAAAGCTTTATTGAAATGCAGGGGAGGAATCAGGCAGAGAGGAGCCAATACAGATCAGCTGCAATAAAAACAGTTTTTCCAAGTGTACAGACACAATTCCTAAGAATTTTGCATTAAGACACGTGTTCAACCTCTACATTTTGCTGCTTTTCCTTCACAAGCCTCTTTTATGTGCCCAGGATGCTCAGTCCAGTGCTGCAAAACTGGAAAGCCAGATGGCTAGGAAGGGGTTAAACCAATTCAGGGGAAAAAAGGGCTTTTCCTGATCTTATCCTGGAGTCAGAACATAAAAAACAACAACCCATCCTCTGGTGGGAGGGAGGCACGGGGTGATTTGATTTTCCTGGCTCGTACCAGGACTGAGCCATCCTCTGAGACACTCCTGTCAAGTCTGACAAGCAGGAGGACGAGGAACAGAAATAGTCATTTCCAAAAGCTGTGGAGAACAGGCTGTTTACTGCTGGAGTTGTTACCCTGGGCTTGTCACAATCTGTTGCAAGGTTATAAAACGCAGCGTCCAACACGGATGTGAAGCCCCAGATGCCAGGGGAGATGCAGGAATTCGTGCTGGGCTGCTGGCACAGGATCCTGCCTGAAATTCAAACAGGAATTGCAGCACAAGGGAGCCCAGGGCAGTGGGGCTGTGCAGCTGCACCGTGGGGAAGGAGGGGTTGCGAGTGATTTTTGGGGAAGCTGCTGCTGGCTTGTCCCCTGGGGTCCCCAGCACCAAGGGCTGCTGCAGGACTTCAGGGATTTGGGGAGAAAACGTGGGGAAACTGCTCCCAAATGAAGGGTTTGCTGGTGCTGCTGTGGCTGGACACTGCTTTGGGCTCTGGGTTTTCAGAGGGCACGAGGAGGTGGTGCTGCTTTCCTGGCTGTGCTCACTGTCCCCACAGCTCGGGTGACAATGGCCAAAATGAACAATGACAGGGGAAAGTGGCACTTGTTGGCACTGCATCTGAGCTGTGTGCTGTCACACAGCTCCAGAGGGGGGTCAGTGTGAGCCTGTCTGCCAGAACAGGATCCCCAGGTTCCTGCTCTCCTGGGAATCTTGGGATGCTTTGGATGGAAAGGCATTAAGGACCATCCCATCCCAGCCCTGCCATGGCAGGGACACCTCCCACTGTCCCAGGCTGCTCCAAGTGTTCAACCTGGCCTTGGGCACTGCCAGGGCTCCAGGGGCAGCCACAGCTGCTCTGGGCACCCTGTGCCAGGGCCTGCCCACCCTGCCAGCCAGGAATTTCCTCTTTATAAACAATCTAAATGTACCCTCCTTCAGCTAAAGCCAGTCCCTGTCTCCTGTCCCTCCAGGCCTTGTCCCCAGTCCCTCTGCAGCTCTCCTGGAGCCCCTTCAGGCCCTGCCAGGGGCTCTGAGCTCTCCCTGGAGCCTTCTCCTCTGCAGGGGAACATTCCCAGCTCTCCCAGCCTGGCTCCAGAGCAGAGGGGCTCCTCTGGATCTTTCCAGCAGCTCCAGGTCCCTGTGCTGTTGGCCCTGGGCTGGGACCTGTGACCTGTGTGTCCTTTCCTGTTGCTCCCTTCTGGTGCTGGGAATCCTCCCTGCTCCCTGAGGGCTCCAGCTGTGGATGTGGGCAGGAGAAAGGTTGAGCAGGAACAGCTGTAACCACAGGGATAGTTGGGAACAGAACCCCACTCCAGGGTAAGTGTAAAACCTGGAAGAGTCAGAACTGCACCATTAACATTCCAACAATTGATTGTAACAACTTGGAAGATGAGAAGATTTGCTATTTAAATTAAACCACAAGTTTCCTTCATCTGCTGTCTGGCTTTTCCCACTGGGATACTATGAGAAATCAGAATCTACCAGCAGCTGGATGGCCCTGTCCTGTTGCAAGGAAAATCTTTCTTCCTGCAGGTATTCTGGGGGTCAGGAAATTTTCCACTAACACCAACCTGTGCTGTGTCAGTTCTGTCTCCTGCTGCTGCTGTGTTGAATAACAGTAAACTAAAAAAATATCTCTTAAAACAAATGAAAGCTTAAACTTACAGATGTCCCTTCCTTCCCTCAGCCAAACCAGAGGAGCCCAAAGCAGCCGAGGCCGTGAGTGGCAACGACATCACAGCTCCTCCCAACAAGGAGCTCCCTCCCAGCCCCGAGAAGAAGAGCAAGGTAGGAGCTGTTCCCTGTTTGGCATTTCTGCTTCCATGGCTTTCATTTGCCAGCTTTTTTCTGCTTCCTCAGCTGTGCCAGCCCAAATTCTGTTTTCTGAGCTGCCCCTTGTGAGCCCTTGCCCTGCAGCAAACCCATCCAGTGCGGAGCTGCCAACGGCCCAGCCTGTGGCAAACTTTGATAAAAGTGTGGAAGCTTTATCTCAGTGAATTCTCTGGCTGGTGCTGGTGATGGCAGCAGTAGTAAACACGTAGTAAAGGTGTAGTAACCCCTGTGCTCAGCGATGCTCTGCGGGCTGTGCACAGCACATTTCTGTGCATGCAGAGCCCTGCTCAGGAGCTTTGGAGCTCTGCTCTGGGGAGCTTCCAGCACGTAGCAAAGTCCCCCCGAGTGTCCCCAGGGGGGCTGGGGGGGCAGGGGCTGTGTCCCCTCCAGGCCGTGCCCGTGTGACCACGGGAGCTGATCCTGTGGGGATTTGGAGCTCGCAATCCCCGGTGCCCGTAATTGGAAAGCCAGGGCCTGTGGATTGCACGTAGCTCTGGATGCCAGGAGCACCCAGTGACTAATCCAGCTTTAGCAGCCATTCCTTCTGGTGCTTTCCACGCTGCTGAAATAAATCCCCTTGGTTTGGAACTGAATGGCAGAACCCCCCCAGCCCCAGAGGCTGCTGCATTTTGGTCTTTGTTGCTCTCAGAAAACAGAAAGCTGATTTTATTATTATTATTATTATTATTATTATTATTATTATTATTATTATTATTATTTTGCTTTACAAGATCACTTTTCTGTTGTTGCAGCTCAATGTTTTGGTTTACAATGCGCTATTTTTTGTTGTATTTCTTTGGTTTTATCCCGGATTTTGCTTTTTGGCCCAACCCTAAAGCCTGCTGCATCCTCCTCCACGGCCAAGGCGGCGGCAGCGAAAGCCAAGCCCTCGGCCAGCACCAGCCCCAAGCGGCCCAGCTCGGCCACCCCGGGCACAAACAAAAAGCCCACGAGCCCAAGTGCAGGTCCTGCTCCAGGCACCACTTCCAAACGCCCCGGCACCAGCAGCACCCGTCCCTCCACCTTAACTCCAAAAGAGACCAAAGCAAAGGTAAGAAGTGCCTGGCCCTGGGAGCACCCCGGGCTCGCTGACAGGGGACGTTCCCAGCCCTTCCCAGGAGGCAGGAGAGAATTCCCGTGCTAGGCTGAGCTCAGGAGTGGCGTTCAGTGTGGTGGGAGCTGCAGGGGCCTTGGGAGCAGCTTCCCAGGGATGGCATCGTGTCCCTGGCACTGAACTGTGGCACCACAGAGGAGAACGAAACCTGAGTGTGGTGCTGAGATTGTCCTGGTGAGCTGCCATGAATCAGGGATCCCAGACTGGGTTGGGTTGGGAGGGACCTCAGAGCCCACCCAGTGCCACCCCTGCCATGGCAGGGACACCTCCCACTGTCCCAGGCTGCTCCAAGCCCTGTCCACCCTGGCCTTGGGCACTGCCAGGGCTCCAGGGGCAGCCCCAGCTGCTCTGGGCACCCTGTGCCAGGGCCTGCCCACCCTCCCAGCCACCAATTCCTTCTGTATACAACTCCTAAATCCAGACAAGAACATGGGAAGTCTGACTGGAGACTTTTGATATGAACATGGAAGAAAAATCCATGTGTGTGCTCCATATTTCCCACTGATGGTCATTTTATGATGTGTGGTCACTGCAGAACTGCACAGAGAGGACTGATAACACTTAGAAAACGTTGGAGATTTGGAATTCCCCAAAGGAGAGGATTCATGGACAGTGTTGCATCTTCCAGATAAGCAGGGAATCCCCGTGTGTGAGGAATGGGAGGTGTCCCTTGAGTGTTCCCTGTGTTAACTTGTGATCTTAGAGAGCAGAGGAATTCACGTTTAAAAGGGAACATCAAAATCTATTACAGAAGCTTTCACTGATGTCTGAACACCACCACTCCTGCTGTATTAAGCTCAAATTACTGCATTTGAGTGTCTTTTAGAGCTAACTCAAAATAACAGAAGGCAAATGAAAGCCCAGGTGTAAATCTGCACTTTGAGCTGGTGACTTTGGTTTGGTTCAAGTTTTTATATAATTCTAAATCCCTTTTTGATAAAAATCATATTTATTCCCATGCATTAATTCAGTATTTTCATACTTCAGAGATCAGGCAGTTGACAAACCAAGTGCCTGACCAGGGACAGCAGGAACGAGTTTTCCAAGTGAGGGATGAGCCATGGGCACCCGATTTTCCTGTCCCCAGTGTTAGAACAAATTCCAGCTTAGGGAGCATTCCTGCCCCTGGAGGATGGGAACCTCTCGCAGGAGCATTGCTGGTGTTCTGATGGTTCCATTTGATCCAGGAATCAGCACCTCCTTCCCAGCTGGAGAGGCCTCCCCACACGCAAGCCGAGCCAGCCCCGGGTGGGACCTGCTCCTCCGCAGGCTCCGTGCCCCGTGTCCTGCCCTCCACACCATCACTGGCGTCCGCAGTGGCAATTCTATTTTAATTGCATTACACCCTTCCAGCAGTGGGAATTCTATTTTAATTGCATGACACCCTTCCAGCAGTGGCAGGCCTCGTGAAGAGTTCCGCATGCCGGCAGTTGTGTCCCTGCCGGCCCTGTCGGGCACTCCCCTCACGCTGAGGGCGGCGCTTTCCCGCCGCCGCCCTGACGCCGCCCGCTCCCTTTCAGGTGGCGGATGCGAAGCCCGCGGAGAAGAGAACCTCGCTCTCCAAGCCTCCGTCCTCCGCCACTCCCAAAACTCCTTCCAGGAGCTCCTCTGCCGCTCCCCGGACCACGGCGCCGTCGCCGGTGACGGCAGCGGCTGCTGCCAAGACCACGGCGGCCACTCCTGCCAAGAGGCCGACGTGTGAGTGCTCCCTCCTCTCCCTGGGGCAGGGAACCGGCCCTCAGAGAGCCAGGCCCTGTGTGGGCACCGCGGGCTCTCCACAGCTCCCTGAGGGCAGGGATGTTCCCCAGCCCTTCATGGAAAGGGCTGCCCAGCCCTGCACAGCTGCCCGGGCGCTCCTGGGTCCCCAACCCTGAAGTGTTCCAAAGCCACTGGGTCATTGTCTGCATTCTGACAGCAGCTCTAATGTGTGTTCTCTGGGCCTTCCTCTTCCAGATTCCCTTCAGGGCCAACCTGGATCAGCTCTGTGTGATCCAGGGTTAATTCAATCACTGGACACGCTTGATTTTAGAGTGGGAATTCTATTCCCTCTGTATTTTGCCATAGGAACAGAATAAACACTAAATAAAAGCTTGGGAAAGCAAAGCTTTAGAAGAGGACTTGAAACACCTTAACTGGTGTGTGAAATCCAAAAAGGGTTGAGCAGAAGTGGAGGTTTTTTAGTAGAGCAGGAAGAATTTGGAGCTGAAATCATATCAGCTTCATCCAAAAACTGTGTACCACTCGTACTGCTGCCAAAGAGGGAACTTCCCAGGAGTTCAACAGGAAACCTGAGCAGTGTTGTAGATAAACTAAAGCTGTTCTCACTCCTGCTAATGGAGCTCGAGAGATTTAACATCAGATAAAATTATAGTTAAATCTTCTGAAGTCTTTTCAAGTGGTTGGGCCTCAGTGGCAGAATTTGTCAATAAATGTGTAAAATGACACAGATTGGTTTGAATCCCAAAGCATGGATTCATATCCCAGCTGTCCCAAAAGAATTCTCACATTTTAGGTGTGTTGGGATGGATGTGGCCTGATGGACATCCCAGACTTTGTGCTCTGGGGGAAAATCTAATTAATCAAGTGTAGAGAAGGTGTTGCACATTCCAAGAGCCACGTATCCTGTCTGATCCCGTGGGCATCCTGGTAAAACTCATTTTGTGTGGTCTTGGAGGCAGACTGCAGCCCGGGAATGCAGGATCTGTTCTAATGAGTTGGGTTTGTTCCTCCTGCCCGAACTGAGCCACAGACAAAGGGGTGTTTGCTGCTGACATGGGAACAGAGCCGGAGGCAGCCGTGCAGAGCTGCAGGGAGGTTGTTCCAGGAGGCAGGGTGAGCAGAGCAGGAGGCACCAGGAGTGTGGTGGGACCCTGGCAGAGCACAGCAGAGCAGGCCAGGGAGGGTGAGGGCAGCTGGAGGGGCTCCACGGGAGCCTGAGCTGCCCTGGCTGCATCTGCACATGCACAGAGAGGGGCAGAGAAGGGAACAGAACAGCAGGGGGGCCTGTTCTGGGTGAGGTGGGGTGGGACAGAGGGTGGATGGTGCCCTGGGGCCTCAAGGGAAGCACCAGTGGGTTCCTCTTGGAAGCACAAGAGAGCCCAGCAGGAGCTTTCAGGGCTCCCGTGAGAGCCACAACCTCGAGAGGTCACAGGTCCCACAGCTCGGAAGCTGGCCCTGGTAGGGGGACATGCTGTGCCCATGGGACCCTCAGAGCAGCCCCAGCCCTGTCCAACCCTCCTTCTGGCCCCTGGGGGGCTCCCAAAACCTTCACCCTTGGTGGAGAGCCCCACGAGTGTGGGGAACAAGCAGCTTTGCTTCTTGCTGATGGTGCAGCACCCTTCCATCTTGCTCCCCAAATCCCTCTCCTATCAGCCCTGCCCCACCTGTCCCTGAGGGCCCTTCCAAAAGGCCCCACACCCACCAGAACAACCCCCTGACCCTGCTGGAGCCTACAGGCAGTGCCCAGCAGCCCCCAGTTGTCACCATGGGGTGTCCCAGGGATGGGGGTGCCACCCTGTGCCCAGTGCTCAGGGTTGGGTTGGGTTGGGTTTGGTGGGGTTGGGTTGGGTTTGGTGGGGTTGGGTTGGGTTTGGTGGGGTTGGGTTGGGTTTGGTGGGGTTGGGTTGGGTTGGGTTTGGGGAAGGGGTGGGTGGGGACACCTGGAGCTCTTGGGGTCACAGCTCTGATCAGCTCCTTTAGAGGAGGGGACAGCTGGGGGGGTCGGGCTGTGCTCCCAGGAGCAGGGACAGGAGGAGAGGGAATGGCCAGGAAAATTCCTCATGGGAAGGGTGGTCAGGCCTTGGAATGGGCTGGGCAGGGCCGTGCTGGGGTCCCCGTCCCCAGAGAGATTTCAGAGCCCTGTGGAGGGGGCACCTGGGGACGTGCTCAGTGCTGGGGAACAGTTGTACAGGATGGCCTTGCAGGGCTTTTCCAACCAGAGGGATTCCATGGATTTTTAGTTTCTCATGACACAGTGTTGAGCCAGAGAACGAGTTTGGGCTGAAGATGGTGTTTGTGGCTGAAGATGCTCTGTGAGGACAGCCGGTGCTTTTCTCCTGCCAGGCACTCGGTGCCTTGAGCTGCCATCAAGTTTCAGTCATTGTCTCACATGAAGTGCCTGTGTAAAGGCCAGGTTTGGCATTCTATAGGTTCACTTTTTCATGTATTTTCAAGTCAGTCATTTTCTCTGCAAAAACAGAGCCGTGGGTTATGTGGGGCTTGATGTTTTGATTTTTAATTTGATTTTTTCATTAGTTTTTGTTGCCATCCCTGTGGAAATGACTTTAATGTTTGTACAAGACCACGCTCAGCCCTTCAGATCAGGCACAGATCAAAGTCTGTCACCACAGACGGCTGTCCCAGGGGCTTTGTCTGGGTTTTCACCACAGAGTGTTCAGCATTGGCTCCCCACTGACACCAGCAGAGGTAACATCTCTCTGGATGTTAGTGTAACATAGTATTCCTTTGCCTTTTACATAAACCTCCGTCTGTTCTGTCCCTGCAGTTTCCCCAATTAAAGTTGTGGTCTCGAGGAATGAATTTAGGTTGGTTTGCCAGCCCCTTGTTTGAAGTGTTTGCTATTAATTATGTATCCGTCCTTTAGGCCTTATTAAATTATCCAAATGGGTTTCACCTCATTAGCTGGAATCTTATCTGGGGTGTTTAATTGAATGCTTTTAGCAAAGTCAGGGTGGAATGATCCAGACTAACTTGGCCTGTAGTTATCTGCCTCTTCCCCTTGGTCTTTTTGGTATTGATATTCCATAAAGGACCTGACAGCTGCTGGAGTGTATCTAAAAATCTGAGACTTAATGGGTATTAAATATTAAAAAATGAGGGTTTCCATAATTTCTAACTTGGGTCTTTTCCATTTATTGTTTCTTTTCAATGTTGCCTTCCTTTGGCTGTTGAAATGAAGCAGATTTTACCCAAACTCACTCATCACTGATAAGAAAACCCCTACAATTTCATGATCAAAGAGTTCCTTAGAGTAAAGTTCCGTTTCTGTTTTTCAGTCTGTAGTTTTTGCCTGGATCTCTTTGGTGTTTAGTTTTCTCCTGCTTGGAGAAGTGTGGCTGCACCCCTGGTGCAGAGTGTCCTCTGTGCAGTGTAATCAGGTCATGATCGTTGGGCTTTGCCCAAAGGCAGCTCAGTTTAGGGATTGATTTTTGGGTTTATACAATTAAAACAGGAGCCAAAATATCTGCAATAACTCCTGTGCAAGAAAATTGGCACAGGGTAGCACTGGCCTGGCAATGAGAGCAAGGTTGGGCAAGGACAAATGTGGGGCTGCTTTTGTTACTTTTCAAAGAAAGGGAAGGTTTGGGGGTGGGTTTTTTTTGCTTGGTTGGGGTTTTTTTAAGAAATGAAGGTGGGGCAGGATTAAAATACTCAGTGAGTGCTGTCAGATTGAGGAAGTTAATGTGAGGAGAAACAAAGCACAGCCCATCCCCTGGTGTGTGGTGCCACCGAAGGAGGATCCTTTGACATGAATTGGTGCTTTGGCTGCAAAGTACGAGGGGGTTTTGTGCCAGCAGAGCTCCCCAGGCAGGTGCTCACACAGCAGTGAATCCCTGGGCTGATTCCAGGGCTGGAAGGCTGCAGGGATCCTCCCCTGACCGCTGTGTTTGTGTTGGCAGCGATCAAGACGGACGCGAAGCCGGCAGATGCCAAGAAAACCCCTGCAAAGTCTCCCTCAGGTAACTGCTCACTTTGCATCTCACCGTGGGCTCAGGGAAATCCTTTCTGGGAAAACTCTGCAGGACCATGGAGCCCACCCAGCCAGCCCCCAGCACTGCCAAGGCCACCCCTGACCATGTCCCCAGGTGCCACATGCACAGGGCTGTTAGATCCCTGCAGGGATGGTGACTCCAGCCCTGCCCTGGGCAGCTGTGCCAGGGCTGGACAGCCCTTTCCAGGAGGAATATTCCCAATATCCACCCTGAGCCTCCCCTGGCACAGCTTGGGGCTGTTTCCTCAATCTGAATCAAATCCCCCTTGTCTGGGGCTGGGGTCATTAAGGGGGTCCCTGTACATCTCTGGGAATGGGGGTGTCCCAGGCCAGGGCTTGGAGCACCCCGGGGCAGCGGGAGGTGTCCGTGCCGTGGCAGGGCTGGCATGAGGTGATCTTTCGGGTGCCAGCCCGTGCTGGGGCTGTGTGCCTGAGGCAGTTTGTGCAACAGGCCCTGAGCCCGGTGTTCCCCCTTCCCTCCCACGTTCCCTGCCATCCCACAGGGGATCCCGGCCGCCCCAGGAGCGCTCCCGGCAGTGCCACCAAGAGCAGCGCCACCACTCCTTCCACCGCGGCCTCCAGCGCTCCCAGCGTGCCGGGGGCGGCCGCCAGCCGGCCCAAGCCCAAAGCTGCCGCCCCCAAAGCCGCCACGGCCTCCACGGTGTCGGCGGACGCCAAGAAAACCGCGGCCAAGGCCGGCAGCAAAGGCAGCGCGGCCACCAAGGCACCGCGCCCGGCCAGCAGCGCCTCCGCCCCCGACCTGAAGAACGTGCGCTCCAAGATCGGCTCCACCGACAACATCAAGCACCAGCCCGGGGGAGGGAAGGTGAGCTCTGCTCCGCGCGGGGAATCCCGGGGAGGGAAGGTGAGCTGTGCTCCTTACAGGGCATCCCAGACAGGGAAGGGAAGGTGAGATGTGCTCTGTGCTGGGAATTCCAGAGAGGGAAGGTGAGCTGTGCTCCCAGGGAAGGTGAGCGGTGCTCCGTGCGGTGCTGTGCTCTGTGGGCTGGGTGCCTGTGTCCTCACTGCTCTCTCGGCACCTCTGCAGGGCTCCTGGCTGGGTTCCTGCTTGGGCACGGGGAGGGATCCATCCCCAGAGCCTGCAGGCTGGGTGCCTGTGTCCTCACTGCTCTCTCGGCACCTCTGCAGGGCTCCTGGCTGGGTTCCTGCTTGGGCACGGGGAGGGATCCATCCCCAGAGCCAGCCCCTGCTCCCTGAACACCTGCAGGGATCCAGAGCTGCTCTCCTGCCCTAGGGCCTGGCACAGGAACAGTGTGGAAGGCTCAGAGTCTTGTCTGTATTCCAGCCCTTTGCCTTTGAGTCGAGGAGCTGAGTCTGCTCAGTGGTACAGAAGGTGGAATAGTGCCCTAGGATGAGGGAAATCTGGATTCAGGAGCAAGTTCCACAGCACCTTTCCCATGCCCAACTTGTCAGGCCCGAAGCTGACATGGAATGAGTCTTTTGGGACCACCCATGGTGGCCATGAGGAGAGGGTAGTGCTGAAAAACCATTACCAGAGATAAAGCTTGGGGCTCTCACTGCCTCTTAGTGCTCCTAGCTGGCACTTCCACCATCAGCCCCTCCCATGGAAAGGATAAAGGTGTCAGGATACACCTGCAGCCCCTGCTGAGCTGTGGCTGTGCAGAACCACAGAACCTTGGTTAATTATTGTATAATTAATGGGGGCCTGCCCACGTGTGCTGGCAGCAGCCACGGGGCTGTGGTTTTCCCCCCAGTGCAGCACAGATCTTTCCACTTGTCTTTGCTGCAGCTCTGTGGTGCTGAATAACCCGGGCCAGAACTTCCAGCTGCTGCCAAGGGAGCACGTTCCCTGCTGGGAGCCTTCATCTGCTCTCAGGCACATGAAAGTCAAGGGCACTGCTGGCTGGGTGCTGTGTGTCCCAGACAGCATCGATACAGCATGGATTTATCCTCAGAGTCAGCAGCCTCCTGGCTGTGCAGCAGCACAGCACAGCCCTCGTTGTGTCAGCTCAGGGGACTGCAGTTGGCATTTCATTGTGCTGTCCTTAACTTTTCTAAACATTTTCGTAGAGTTATTAAATCCTGACGATTGCCTGGTTAAGCAAATTGTCCTTTTTGTAGTCTTATTTACACTGAGCTGCTTTTAGAGTCTCAGAATGTTGTGGTGTTGGGGGTTTTTTTGTTCATTGGTCTGTAGGTTAGTGAAAATACAAGATTTATGCTGAGCACCACCCCCCCCCAAATGCAGGTTCTGCTGCACTTCCCTGCATCTAAACTAGCAAAACAATGGATATTCTCAAGTAGTTGCTGAAATCTTACGAAATCTGTAAATTTTCCTTCCATTTTCTGCTCAGTTGGACCCTCTGGGTGCACCTGCCTTTTGGTAGATAAAACCTGACTGAGCTGTTGAGCTCAAAGGCTGAGTGCAGTGTGGCTGGGTGGGAATCTGAGCTGGGAGCTCGGGGTGTGTATCCTGCAGAGCTCCCAGAGCCCCAGGGCACCCCTGGCTGTCTTTGCCTCCAGCCCTGCACCACGTCCTCCTGTGAAGGAGCTGGTCCTGCCCTTGGGTTCCCCAGGGTTTTGGTTGGATTTTTCTGGCAGGATCGGTGTCCTGGGGTCGCTTGGATCCCGAGGAAGGGCACCAGGAGCTTTTTGAGAGCTGAAGCCTTGCTCTGTGCCCCCAGGGTGCCCGCTGCACCCGGGGCTGGGTGCTGTGCCCTCCCGCCCTCGGTGTCACCGTTCCTGGGCACAGGATTATCCCTGGCCTGGGAATTAGAGCATGCAAGGAGTTCTCCCGGGTCACCTGCTGCACCAGGTTTATCTGTGCTCCCCTGCTCCTGCCCACACTGCTGCTTTTGCTGCTTGAAATCATCCCTTTGTCTCCATCCAGGGGAAGGTAGAGAAAAGGCCAGAGCCAGCCGCCGCCGCGCCCAGGTCTGAGCCCAGCGCGGGCACTAAAGTGGCTCCTAAAGCAGCAAAAGAGGGGGCCCCCAAACAGCCCAATGGGAAAGTGAGTTCCTTTCACACTTTTCTCTGGGGGACATGAAGGAAAACGTTGCCATTTTGAGTCACTGTCCCTCCTCTCCAGCTGTCCTGCTCTCTCCTGTCAGCGGCACTGTTCCTTGCACAGACACCTCCCGTTCTCTCTTGTGCACCCTGAGATGGTCCCAGGGAAACTCCTCCAGGGAGGGAGGGACCTTCTCCACTCCTGCTGGAAAAGTTTCCAGAGCACAGTCCTCCTGTTTCACTTCAGGTTAATACAGGCTTACCTTTGAGTCAGAGGGTTTCCCTTAAACCCAGTTCTTCACACACAGAACCAGTTTGTGATGAGGCAGAGAGGCTGAGTTCACAGCTGCTTCTTTTAGGACTGCAGACCATGAAGGAGTTCACATCTTTCATGCAATATTCTCAACCCAGCTGTACCAAAACTCTGTAACTCCAAGCTTTAGGCCATCACCACTGGATGGGTTACTCCAAAGTACCAGGGGATGGCGTGATGTGGGAGTGCCACAGTTTAATTCCAATATTGTCAGGCAGGAATGAACAGGATTTGTACCTCTAGGGAGTCAGTGAACCACCCCACACTGCATGGCACGGGTTCCCAGAGCTGCTGTTCCCTGCATCCAGCCTTTCTGAGCTGGCTGAGGAGCTCTGGGAACCTGCCCAGCTGAGAGTGTTGGGTGATCCCTGTTGTGCTCCAGGTTTGTCACCTCTTGTAGAAATCAGGATCCGACTGGGGCCTGCCTGTGCTGTGGTAAATAACTCCAGACTAAACCTGTGTTGTGACTAACCCTTGTAAACACTGGTGTCTAACCCAGTCACTGCTGTGAGTAGAGCTCACCTAAACCACTCCTCTTGCATTTAAAAATCACAGAATCCTTGAGGCTGGAGAAGCCCTCTGAGATCATGGAGTCCAACCACCCCCCAGCACTGCCAGGCCACAACCAACCACGTTCTCACACCCTTAAATCTGAGTCAGTGTGAAGGAGAAACAAGTTCATTAACCTACAGCTCATCAGAGATCATTTCACTGGAGGTGTAACCACCTTCAGAAAAATGTTTCTCAGACGCAGCTTTCCTGCCCAGGGGTTTGGAGGGACCTTTTCCAGTCCAGTGCAGGTGTGGGCATGGAGCAGCTCACAGCTTGCTGGGAGTGGTGGCTCTGAGGGCTGGCTCTCCCTGCTCGGGAACAGCTGTCACTGGAAACCTCCCAGGGGCCTTCCTGGGGCATGGAGAGACCCATCCCACCCCCCTGGGCTGGCTCTCCTGCTCCAGGGAGGTTTCCAGGGCTGTGGGCAGGCCCATCCTATCCCATCCCATTGATCCCATCCCATCCCATTGATCCCATCCCATCCCACCCCATTTCATCCCATCCCACCCCANTCCCCTTGCCTGGGCAGGCTCTCCTGCCTCTCCCAGCCTGGCACTAACCCTGGCACACCCTGTCTGTGCAGCCTGCTGTCCTTCACTCTCTCTCTGCTCCTCGGTGCCTCCCAGGCCCTGGCTGCAGTCCCCCAGGGTCCCTGCTGCTCCAGGAGCCCCCTGAGCTCGTGCTGGGTGCCAGCTCTAACCACTCCTCTTCCCTTGTGTTGTTTTCCGTTCTGTGACGTTCCAGGTCCAGATAGTCTCCAAAAAAGCGAACTACAGCCATGTTCAGTCCAAGTGTGGTTCCAAGGACAATATTAAGCATGTCCCTGGAGGTGGGAATGTAAGTATGGGTCTGGGCAAGCTGTCTGTCTGCTCACTCCTCCTCTGGTGCTGCGTTGGGTGTGCCAGCCTCGGGAAGGCTCTGCTGGAGGCAGAGGCTGTGGCAGGGCCCCGGGGCTCCTGGAGGCTCCTCAGGCTGGAGGATTGGTGCATTTTCTCTGGGGCTGCCAGGCTGAACCCGTGTGTTTTGTACCTGTGTACAGCTCCACCTGGGCTGTTCCTGCTCTCTGGGCTGGCCGTGGCCAAACTCGGGGTGGGCACCTGGGGCTGAACCCACTGGGAGCTCCCTCGGCACCTCCCTGACCTCCCCTGGACCTGGATTTCCCAGAGCAGAAGCATGATGGCCTGGAAGTGCCTGTTACTCTGCCTGGCTCACAGGGCCAGCTGGAGCCACACTCATCCACTTCTTGTTTCATAAAAGGGACCTTGGAGCAGGCAAAGACTCTGGGACTTAACCTTTGAGCTGTGATTAATTTCTAAATTTAAAGGCTGCTGGTATCTCTGGCAGCAGGGCTGAGCTTATTAAAATAGAAAGTTAATCTGGTGGTGTCTGCAGCTTGGTTTGGGGTGTTGGATGCTCCAAGTGTCTGCCAGGCAACCCAGGTTAAGTGCCCAGACCCTACAGCCCGGGGGAGCACGAGCGTGCTCTGGGGGCTCCTTTCACTGGGACAGGTCTGTGCTGCCCCAACAAAGCTGGGCTGGGCTCTTGGCACAGGACACGTTCAGGAATGCAAACTTTGGGCAGTTCCAAACACACTGAAGGACTTGAGCCCAAGGAGGTTTTTTCCAGAGGTGTTTAAATATCCTGGGCTCCTGAGCAGGGATGTCACATCTGGTGAGGTGCCCAGGGTGCCTGGTCACAGTCTGGTGCAGGGACACAAACCCTGCTCAGGACCTGCCTGTGCAGCCAGCTGGGGGCCACTTTTCCTGGGAAATCCATGTCCAGCTGCCTGAATCTCTACATGACTGATCTTTCCACAAATCTTTGCAAGTGCCAGCCAAGTGTGGGTTCTTAACCACTGGTTCCCTTTAGGCTGGTTGCCAGGGTGGCCAGAGACAGATGCTGAAGCCACAGCTGTGCCACTGAACCCAGGCTGCCTTCCCACATCCCTGCTGCCCTCCTGGCTGGGGATTGGGGATTTAGGGCTCTCACTGGCTGTTCCCATGATTTACACCATGTTTATAGCAGTGTTTCCCATGGCAATGCTCCCACAGGAAATCTGGAAATGCTGGTGTTGAGCCCTGGAGTCAGTGGGGAGCCCCCAGGGTATTTTCCAGCCCTGTTTCTGCTCCTGCTGCCTGTTGCACCAGCTCCTGTCCCCCAGCCTGTGCCAGAGTCCATGGCAGAAGTGCCTTTGGCCCCACTGGTGACAGCTTCTGGAGCAGCTGGAGGCATTTCCCTGTCCATGCACTCCCAGGAGCTGTATTTTATAGACCACTTCAATTTTGCCACCTTTACCTTGTTCAGCCTTTCAGGAGCCTCACAGGGGCCTTTCCTGTTCTTTCAGGCTCCCAGAAATGGGGCTGAAATGTGGGGGATCTTTCCTTGCCTGATTAACTGTGTCAGTGAAGTGTCCTTCTGCTCCTGAATCACCATCCTGTCCTTCCCTCTGCAGTGCCAGGCATTCCCAGCCCTGGGGACAGCTGTCCCTGCTTTCTTCTCCTCTCCCACACTCTCCTTTCACCACTGCAGTTTTGCTCCTTGCTCAACTACTGAAGCAGCTCTTTATTCTGCATTTTCAGAGCCAAAAGCTCATTTCCAGGTTCCAAATGCTCCCACAGCAGCTCCAGGCTAGCATTCATTCCCAGCCCTCCAGCTCAGGCAGTGTGGATGTGCGCTCAGCCTGTCTTCCCAAAAATTTCATTTCCTTTTATTCATTTTTGTATCTTCCCACTCCCTTTGGAGCACTGTGACTTTAGTGACCTCTTCCAAGATGTTTTCTTGCTCAAGTGATCACTTCTGATAGGATTCCCAGTGTTTAATTCCCAGGTGGGTCTGTCTGGAAGGTCTGTTCTGGTCTGTGCCTTCAGTTAGAACTTTCAGGAATCCTGTGGACAAGACCTTTAGAAACAGTTCCTGATGTAGCTTTAGGGTTGCTCTGGAAGAACTGATGGACATGGAATGGTTTGGGTTGGAAAGGACCTGAAAGCTCATCCCATTCCACCCCTGCCATGGCAGGGACACCTTCCCCTGTCCCAGGCTGCTCCCAGCCCTGTCCAGCCTGGCCTGGGACACTCCAGGGATGGGCATTGTCCTGCACCCCACCCGAGTGGCTCCAGGCTGGGTCTCTCTTTGGGTGCCCATTTTGCCCTCTGTCCAAGGAGAGAATTTCTTCTCCATGCCAAGATTCCCCAGAAGCTGTGCCCAAAAGCAGAAGCTGTTGTTCCTGCTCAGGTTCCACTCACCAGAAATACCTTGACACAAACAAGGTTCAGTTTCCTGGGGAAAAGGTTGTGATTTTTTTTTTTGTTTAGTATTTCCCACCCTCAGAACCCCTGAGGTTGGAAAAGATCTCCAAGACCATCGAGTCCAACCTTTGACCAAGCTTTCTGTTCAGAGAAGGCAGCACAGAGGTGGATTTTACAAAGTGCAGGCAGTGTCTGTGGTGGTAAAGGTCTGAAGGGAATTCGGAGAGTTTCCATGTGTTTCCCTGTCCTTTGGCCTGGCCTGCTTGGCTGGGTTGGCAAGTGGTCAGAGACAGAAAAGCTAACAAGAGCTGAGGCTCACACTCCCCACCTGAGCCTCTGTCAAACCTCCCAAGTTTATTTCTGGCACCAGAGGCTGTGTTTGGCTCTCTGAGTGCAGTGCCAAGGTGCAAACCCAGCTCCTGCCAGAAGTCCCACAGACAGACCCTTCCATGTGGGACAGTTTGGGTCTCAGGTCAGGGGTCACAGCTGGCCACAAACAGCAGGATTTCAAAGTGCATTCTGTGAAGTAAATTTCATCTCAGTTCTGAGCAAGCAAGGACTGGTGAGTAAAGCTGCAGCAACTTTGCTCACAACCCCTGGGGAAATCGAATCAGGCTCTGGGAGTGACCTTGGAGGGTGTCCCTGAGCTGGGACATGGGGCTGGGCAGGGGGCTGAGCTGTGCTGTCCTGCTGCCCTGGGCACTCCTGGCACTCGTCCTGTGCATATGGAGCAGGAGGAGCCCTGCTTCCTGAGGAAGAGTGTTGGAAAACTCTCCTGAGAACTCTCAGTAAACTCCCAGAGCAGCTGCTGGGTCAAGGAATTCTTGTCATATTCAAAAGGAAATCCTTGGATTTGCTCTGTGAACTGACCTGGAGCAGAACTTCTGAGCCTGCAGGTTCCAGCTGGTGGCTGCTCTCACCACTGGCCCTGGTCTTGGAGAGGGGTGGATTCCTGGAGCAGTGCCTTCCATCTGGGCACCACCATCCCTCAGAGAATCCCACACTGTTTGAGTGGAGGGACCTTAAGGATCATGCAGTGCCACCCCTGCCATGGCAGGGACACCTCCCACTGTCCCAGGCTGCTCCAAGTGTCCAGCCTGGCCTCGTACACTGCCAGGGCTCCAGGGGCAGCCACAGCTGCTCTGGGCACCCTGTGCCAGGGCCTGCTCACCCTGCCAGGGAACAATTCCTGCCCAAGATCCCATCCAGCCCTGCCCTCTGGCACTGGGAAGCCATTCCCTGTGTCCTGTCCCTCCAGGCCTTGTCCCCAGTCCCTCTCCAGCTCTCTTGGAGCCCCTTCAGGCCCTGCCAGGGGCTCTGAGCTCTCCCTGGAGCCTTCTCCTCTGCAGGCTGGACACGATGGTGGAGAGCAGAGGCTGCAGCTGGTGGCACAGCAGGGGCTCTGTGAGGTGACCCCAAGCCTGGTGGCAGTGCCCAGGCCATGGCTGTGTCCCCAGGCTGGGCAGGAGCCGTGTGGGCACCGTGGCAGCAGGGTGGCTTTTATTGTCCCTGTTCCCAGGGCTTCTGTTTGCCATGGCCATGCCCTGAGGCCAGCCCCACTGCTGGTCCTATCCCTGTCCCTGTCCCT